>OZ005740.1:56276284-56438676 GCA_963930735.1 Dioctria linearis
CGTGAATGCTCTGGCAGTAGCAACTTACATTTTCATTCCAATTTTCTTTAAAGACTCGTAGTGTAGATTCGAAATGGATATTAACAGGCTAAGTCAAGAAGAGTTGAGCTACGAGATGACGGTAAGGGGGCCAGTTGTAGACATGCGTAAGCTTTACCGATCCACGTTGAAAGTAGAGAAACGAAGAGGTGGTCAGCCTTTGTTGGAAACCAACCCTTTTACTTTCGACCAAGAAAAAGAGGCCTTAGGAAAGGAACTTAGTGAAGTCAAAAGTTTGATTGAAGCCTTCAAGGGGGATCAGGAGTGCGGCGAGTATAAGGTGATTGTAACAAAAATTGAATGGAGTTCGGACAGGCTGAATAGGATGTCCGATACTGATAGTAATCAAGCTAGTGCTAAAACAAGATAAAGTTGTAGATGAGTCGGATGATTCAGAAACAGATCAGGATCACACAGAGTTGTTCTCTACGAACTGTAGACATAGGATCGCTATTGAGAAGTGGGACATTCGATTCAGTGGTGAGAAGGGGCAGTCCGTAAATTCATTCCTGGAAAGGGTTTCAGAGCTTCGTGAGGCAAGAGGTGTCTCAAAAATTTAACTTTTTCGTTCCGCTCTAGATTTATTTGAAGGTCGCGCATTGCTATGGTACAGGGAAGATAAAGGCAAGCGTTCTTCGTGGTAGCAAAAATGGGAGGATAAAAAACAGGGAAACGACAAAGAGTCGACCCAAAACTCCCCGGCTCGACTATAAACCCTACCAGCAATAAAAAAGGGTCTTTTCAGCCGCCCGACTTCAGTGTGCCCACCGCCAGACTCCCTCTAGACATAAGTCTAAATGGTCAGGCCCAGCTAATAGTGGACACCGGCGCTGAGATCAGTATAATTAAGAAAAAAGCTCTCAAATCTCGCGAGCTAATAAATCCCAACAAAAAACTAACGCTTCAAAGCCCCTTTGGCACCGGAAAAACCTTAGGAAGTTGCCAAGGAAACTTCATGCTAAAAAGTAACTTACCTTGCAACTTTCAGGTGGTAAAAAACATCCCAGGTATTTCCGACGACGGCTTGCTAGGAAATGATTTCCTAGCTAAAAACTGTAATGTTGAGGGACCCAACAAAGTTCTGCGATTTCCTCGCACGGAAATCAATCCAGAAGAGTTTGCTGTTCCATTAGAAACCGCATCGGACAACCCGTGTTCACAAAACACAGTCAACCAAGAGACACTGGTAGAAGATACTAAACCCGACGGGGATACACCTTCTACCCGAAGTGTTCTCAAAGCTTCTCAGTCAGAAGAAGTGGGCTGTGACTTACAAGAACGCGTTAAGGGTGACTTGATTACCAAAGATCCGGCCTGTCAGACTGGACAGCATCAGGTGAATTTAAATAAACCTGTGTGCGTCCCAGCAAGGTCTCAGATCGTAGTCAAAGTTCCGTTGCAGTTGCAGGAAGAAATGATCAGTCTGTCGAAAGAAATAGACGACGGAGTTTTCTTAGCAAACAGCTTACTCTCGGCTGGGTTAAAGGCAGTCCCTATAGGAATCCTCAACACACGCAGTACACAAGTAGTTCTAAACAGCGTGAACCTAAATCTGGTTCCCATTAAAGACTACACTGTCGTCCCCATCAAACGAGAGCCAGACAAAAATATTACAACAGCCCATCCTTTGAATCCCCTGAGTCGAAATGACGGCGATGGTGTGCATCAAGTTATATGTAAACCTAAGATTAAGAAAATAGGGCATAAGAGCCCCAGTCAATTAAGCAGTCATAAGAAACTGCTCCAAGACGCTTGCGGGTCCCTCATGAAAACCCCAACGTCAAGCGCTGGCCAGCATACAAAAGGTCTGCCGTTAGCAACTCCCGCAGATCCACCTGGCCCAACGCCACTCATAAATAAAAGAAATAGACTAAGAGGTAAAATGAATATAGATAATAACAATAGGTTTAGATTTAAGAACAATACAAACAGGGCAATAAGCGCCGATCAGAAGGCCACCCTACAACATATACGATATCTGTTCCCAAACGATGTCGAACAAGAAGACACCAGTATTCATCCCCGCCTCACCAGACTAGAGCAAGAACTCAGTCTGGATGAAACTTTAAATTCTGAGGAAAAAGCCTCAATAACAAATCACTGTTACGAATATGATGACATATTCTTTTTAAAAGGTGACAGGCTTACACATACCAATGCAATCACCGATGACATCCCTCTGGTACAATACCAAGCACCTATTAACCAAAAGATGTACCGGTTACCAGAGACACAGCGAAATGTAATAAATGAGCAACTCAGAGAAATGCTGGACAACAACATTGTCCAGCCCAGCAAAAGCCCATGGAACTCACCACTACTAGTCGTCCCCAAAAAAGCGGGACCAGACGGTGAGAAAAGGTGGCGAGTCGTCGTTGATTTCGGCAAGTTGAATGAAAAAACGATTGGCAACGCCTTCCCTCTACCTCGGATTGAGGATATCCTCGATAAACTGGGCCATTCAAGATACTTCACCACCCTAGACCTAGCCAATGGCTATCGTCAGGTACTCGTCGATCCGAAAGATCGAGCAAAAACGGCTTTTAGTACCAACTACGGGCATTATGAATTCAAACGTATGCCGTTCGGGCTCAAAGGAGCCCCGGCCACATTTCAGCGTTTAATGAATTTCATATTAACTGGCCTACAAGGCCTAGAATGTTTCGTCTACTTAGATGACATCGTCATCTATGGAAAAAGTCTGGCAGACCACAATGGCATGCGTCCAAACTTTCCCCATCCCTAAGACAGTAAGGCAAGTGCAATCATTTTTGGGCCTTGCCAATTACTACAGAAAATTCATACCCGATTTTTCGAAAACAGTACGTCCCCTAACAAACTTACTCCGAAAGGATGTAAAGTTTAAGTGGACTGAGAAATGCCAAGAGGCATTTCAAAGCATTAAGAACGCTTTAATTTCCCCTCCACTCTTAATATATCCCGATTTTTCAAAACCCTTTAACCTTACCACCGACGCCAGCAGCGAGGCTCTTGGAGCAGTTCTCTCTCAAGGAGAGGTAGGAAGTGACCAGCCAATTGCCTACGCCAGCCGTACCCTGAACAAAGCCGAACGTAACTATTCCACGATTGAGAAAGAGTTACTGGCTATAGTTTGGGCGACTAAAAATTTCAGGTGTTATCTGCAAGGCCGAGAGTTCACGGTCTATACAGATCACAAACCACTCAAGGGAGTCTTCAATCTTAAGGACCCCACATCCCGTCTGGTGAGATTTCACCATAAACTTTCCGAGTTCAATTATAAAATTGAATATAAGCCCGGAAAGTACAACACGAATGCCGACGCTTTAAGCCGCATTCCACGGGAAAATAACAAAGACAAGGAAACTACAACCTTCACGGTAGAAGCTATAGTCCACCACCAAATGGACTCGGACATAGAGGAGGAAAAACACTCATCGGACCTTAAGGAGTGTCTGCAATGCAATGCAGTAACAAGAGCCCAGACACGAAACATTCAGGAAAGTGGAACAAATCCAGACAGCCAGGCCAAACTGATAGAACAAGAAGAACAAACTCATCATCCAGAAGAGACCGCAGACCGTGACAGTCCACCTGGTACCAATCCACCAATTATAGACGAAACTCGCCCCCCTGAAGTAATCACAAGCCCAGAGGAGATTCAATTAATATTAAAAGATTATCATGACTCTCTCTTTGGCGGCCATCAGGGAGTGATAAAAACCTACAAACGGATTCGAAGAAAGTACTGGTGGAGGCACATGCTTAGTGACATCAAAAAGCACATTAAGCGGTGTGCCAAATGTCAAACCATGAAGGCTTCACCACAGTATAAAATGCCAATGGTGATTACAGACATAGCTGAACAACCATTCGACAAAATCTATCTAGATATAGTCGGCCCACTAGAGGAAACTGAATCTGGAAACAAATACATACTAACGTTTTAGGATAACCTCACGAAGTTCGTAGATTGGTACGCCATACCAAATGGGGAAGCTATAACGGTAGCGCAAATTTTCTTCGACGAAATCGTCACGCGCTACTGCATTCCCAAAAGAATAGTCACCGATCAGGGAAGTAATTTCCTGAGTGACCTATTCAAAAAGGTATGCAAACTCCTCAGGATAAATAAGCTGCAAACCTCAGCTTATCATCCCCAATCAAATGGAGCACTCGAACGTGCACATAGACCGTTGATTGAATATCTACGAACTATAGTGGACGAAAATCCCAGGTCATGGGATAGTTATCTGCGAACCGCTGCTTTCGTGTACAATAACAGTGTACACGAAGGGACAAAATTAACTCCCATGGACTGCCTCTACGGCTTTACAGCGGACGTTCCGTCCAACTTAAGGCGAGACCCCGAACCCGTGTATAACCACGAGAGCTACTACCATATTCTCAGGTATAAGCTTCAAAAGTCTTACGCCATGGCACGGAAAAACCTTCTGATGAGTAAACAACGCTCGAAAAATTACTATGACAAAGCTGTACGTCCCCTGACATTTCACAGAGGAGACAAGGTTCTACTCAAGAGCGAGAGTCGTAAACATAAGCTCTCCCAGATTTGGGTAGGACCCTACACGGTAACCGGTATCCCTAGTACTGTAAACACCACAATAAAAATTCGTAAACGAGAGGTCACGGTACATAACAACCGTCTAAAACCTTTCTACGAATAACATGGTGTCAATATAATTTAAGTAATTCAAAGACACATATATAATAGCATGTAAGCTACAAAGTCAAATAAAAACCCATTTTAATACCCTATCCTATCCTCTCCTAGATAACAATGCAGTCCATCATTTTCCACGGACTAAACCCTTAGTATAAATGGAAAATGAAGTATAACTCCCTAGAATTCCAGGCATTACCTAGAATAAATAAATCACGTAAGGAAACAACGTTGAAGTATTTAGGCAACGTAGAGTAAGCAAATAGTCTCTAGCAAAAGTTAAGTCGAACAGCAAACTATAATCCATCAACACCGAAACCGCCATACAAGAAAGCTCAACACCCTGCCCAGAACTCCGAGAATCATTTTGCCAACCCAGATATAACCAAATACCTGAAAAAAAAACAAAAAGAACAACTACAAAATAAACAGAGTACATAGGTTACAAAACTTTATTAAAATAAAAGCTACAAAACTAGTGAAATTAAGAAAACTTTGGAAAAGCAAAAAAATTTTATACTCTTAAAACTAGAATTTGAAAAAAAAATTATCGGAGACTTCTGGGGAAAGTCCCGGGCCATCCACAAACCTAAAATGAAAAAAAAAATGTTTTGAACTTACATCTGCAAATAACTTATATAAAGTATACTCCATACAATTACGGCTGGTCGACTCTTAGGCTGGGCCACACTCAGCATCCCAATCCTCTTCACCAACAGCATCGAACTCCGCAGCTGGGAGGTCCCAATCCTCGCCTGACTCCACGGCTGACGCATTTAGCTCCCCATGGGCAGGCTCGTCCAAATTCTCCTCAAGAAAAGGACTCGATGCTGCAACCGGAGGACACCAGCCGGCCACAGGGGTGGAGGTACCCAAAGCTGCCACGTCGTCCTCGTGCACCATGTATAATGGATGCGCCCTGCACGTCAGGCAGCAACACCAGCCGACCTCCCCAGATAGAACCATCGTCGCCCCTAAAATGAAAAAAAAGAAGAAAATAAAGAAAAATATTCGTTTTTCAAAATAATAAATAAAACTTACCCAAAGCTATCCAAGAAGCCCCGCCATGGGGAGACAAACAGAGCTCCACCCTGTGGAAACTATCCACCTCGGCTGGAGCGGACCAAATACATATATCCGGGCGTCCGGCCCTCCGCAGCAGTATACGAATCAGACCCCGCCACCCGCGAGCAACACTCTGCACAGAAATAGTGAGTACTCTGACACAGTGGGGCCTGAGGCATACGTAGGGAGCACGCGGACTTAATATTTCTCCAAATTGCATAATGAAACTATAAATTACTCCGGTCGCGCAACCCAATTTAAAGGGCAAAACAGCTAACGTTGGAAAAAAATTGCTAAAATGCACCTAGTATGTGTTGTGCCCTTATCTCGGAGAATCCCACGCAACCGCAGTAGCAAATGTAGTTTTTTCATCCTTTAAAGCACACAAAATAAGCTTCATATCGCACAAATTGCAATTTGTGCATTATGTGTGTAGCTACAAAAACACAAATCTCAAACATTTTTTTTTCTCTCTATTTTCGAAGCCGGTGCAAGATGCATTTTAATGTATCACACGCTATGGACCCATGGCTTTCTTTTTATTTTTTTTAATTACTACGATATCAAATTCACCCCAACTCTATGTGCACCAAGAATTTTTTTTTATTTTTTTTATTTTACAGATATCAAATTCATTTTAAATTCAATTCAATACCCCATACAAAATATACACCCACTCAATCCCCTTGAGAATTATTCCTGTTCAAAGAATAATTCTCTTTTTCGCGGGGGGAAGGAATGCTATGTATAAAAAACCTAGGTACATATATGTACCATAGGTAGGTATATAAAACCTTAGGGCCTAACAGGTAAAAAGGAAAAAAACAAATAATTAATAAGCCCTATATACCTAGAAACCTAAAATTGGGCATATAAAAGAAAAACCATAAAATATAAAAATTCAATAAACTAATCATGCACAAAACATGATTAGTTTATCGTCCAAAAAGGGTGAAGAAAATTGCATCAGCAATTTTCTTCACATTCCAAACAAGTCATAAAACTTTTCCCATCAAACGACTTGGGAAAAACAAAAGTTTCATTTTACACCCCAAGTCGTTTTACTTTAAAATTTCCACGACAAAATTTTGCCTTCAGCAAAATTTGTCATTTCAACAATTTAATTAAAAAAGAAATCAAAAAAGCAAATCCTACCTTCAGTTCGATTTGTCGCGAAAAATACAATATGTATGTACATACGTACATACATATTACGATAAAGCTTTCGCAATAAGAAACGCGCGCAGCATAAATGCATTGTATGTATATGCGCGTCGCGATTTCAAACGGTGGCTGATGTTTTAAAAAGTGTAAGATTACATTTTTGAAGCCATCGTTCAACGCGAATAATTCTAGACAAGTCCAGAATTAAAAAGTAAAATTTTCTCAGGATAAGAAAATGCAATTAACATTTTCTATCCTGAACAATGGCTCTTGATCACGATGAATTTGATCAAGAGTTGAGTTGAATTTTGCACGTAAAAGCGGCGCGGTCTCGGGTCCGGATAAAAAAGTTAGTGTAGATAAGTTTTATTAAATAAAAGAAAAAATAGCTTTTGAAAAGTTTTTGGTAAAAGTAAAAGTTATTTTTAGAAAAGTATTGTTGTTAATTAAGAGAAAAGTTGATGCATAAAAGTTCTTTGTTAAAACGACAGCAGAAATTGTTGGTAAAAGTAAAAGTTATTTTTAGAAAAGTATTGTTGTTAATTAAGAGAAAAGTTGATGCATAAAAGTTCTTTGTTAAAACGACAGCAGAAATTGTTTTTGAAAAATATTCTAGCAGATAACAGAAAAGATTGTCTTGAAAAGTTACTAGTGAATAAAAAAAAAATAATAAAGAGAATAAAACAAGTGAGAATAACCTAAAATCGGTGTTGTGGATTAAACCAAAACAAACCTCCCTACTTTTCTCAAGGTAAGAAGAAAATATTTAACAGCAGTAAGCGGCCAGTCGAGTTCGGATAATTATCCAATGGCCGCGAGAGGAGTAGAATTTTCGAGAAATTTTTCTGATCTAACAAATTGTCCCAGGTTGTCAGGTGAATTGGACTACACTTTCACGATAATGATGTTCGCCCTTTTCTAGAAGTTTCACTGTTTGGTATTCGGATGCTGGGTCTATTGGATTCAGGATCTTCTCGAACCGTTATCGGCGAATCAAGTTGGGATAAATTAAAACGACTGGGATTAACATTACTAGAGTCTGGGCCAAATTCAGTTACCTTGGCGAATGGTGATGAAGTTAAAACTATTGGGGAAATTAATTTACCCATTCAATTAGAAGATGTTATTAGAATTTTCAAAGTTCTCGTTATCCCAGACTTACCTCACACACTCATTTTAGGGATGCACTTTTGGTGCGACGTGGAACTGGAAGTAACTTTGAAGGATAAGTTTTGGAAATTTAATGAGCCGGGAAAGGTTGATGTCTGTTCTTTAGAGGGATAGTCCAAACTTTCAGAAATGCAATCCAGAAAGTTAATACATTTGTAGAGTTAGCATAAAATCAAAGATGTGCGATGGGCTAGGTTGTACCAGCAACGTTGAACATATAATTCGAACAAATTCACCACCAATTAAATAGAGGTACTATCCTGTGTCCCCAGTCATTCAGAATATAATTAATGAAGAATTAGATAAAATGCTAACTGCAGGCGTACTAGAGCCTTCCAACAGTGCTTGGGAGTCCCCGGTAGTGCTGACAAAGAAGAAAAACGGTTCATACAGATTTTGTATAGAATACAGAAAACTTAATAGTCAGTGAGAAAGATGCTTACCCTTTACCCTATGTATCGGCGATATTGGATAAGTTAAGAGATGCTAGATATATTACTTCGCTCGACATAAAGTCTGCTTTTTGGAAAATTCCTATGAGTACTAACTCAAGACAATATACCGCCTTTACGGTTCCAGGCCGCGGATTGTTTCAATTCCGTAGGATGCCTTTTGGTCTCACGAATTCGCCGGCAACCTGGCAGCGATTAATTGATCGTGTTCTATCTGGAGAGTTGGAAAATTTTTGTTTTTGTCTACTTGGATGACATCATCATCGTCACATCATCTTTTGAGCAGCATATTGAACTTTTAAGAAAGGTCCTGGACAGGCTCTTTGAGGCTGGTTTGAAAATTAACTTTGAGAAATGTGAATTTTGTCGAAGTGAGTTGAGATATCTTCGTTATGTAGTGGGAGAAAATGGTCTTCAAGTGGATCCCGATAAGGTCAAAAGTATTTTGGATATCCCAAGTCCGAAATCAATTTCAGATGTAAGTAAATTTATGGGGATTGTGGCTTGGTATAGGAGTTCCGTGCCAAGTTTCGCGTCGTTAATATCGCCACTTGCGGATTTACTGAAGAAGAATCGAAAATTTGTTTGGACCGAGCAGTGTAAGCAAATATTTAGAAAAGTCAAGGAGAGGTTAGTATCTGCACCAATCTTCTCGTGTCCCAATTTCGAGTATCCATTTATGGTTCATACAGACGCTTCTGGTCATGGTATAGGGGCAGTTTTAACCCAGGATATAAACGGAGAAGGGAAAGAAATTGCCTACTTGAGCAGGTCGCTCACACGTTGTGAACTTAATTACTCCACGATATAGCGAGCATGTCTCGCTGTTTTATGGGGTGTAGAAAAACTCCGGCCGTATCTTGAGAGTATGCGATTCACCGTAGCGACGGATCATGCATCATTAGTATGGCTAAATAATTTAAAAGACCCTGTTGGCCGACTAGCTCGATGAGCAGTCAGGATGCAGCAGCATGATTTTGTGGTATTACATATTAAGGGCAAAGAACATTTGCTTCCTGACTACCTGTCCAGCAGCGTACCAATACTAGCTAGCTTACAACATACACGGGGAATAGTTAAAGATAAGTGGTATGTTAAAATGTTGCATGTGGTAGACACTAACGCCTCTGATTATCCCGATTGGAAAATCGAAAACGGGCATTTGTTTAAACACGGCTCTGTCTCATATCCCGAACTCGCGGCGGAGTCCGATCATTGGAAAAGAGTTGTACCTAAAGAAGAAACGCAACCAGTTATTTATAAAGCGGACGACGCTCCTACCTCCGGTCATGTGGGAATCCAAAAGACATTTGACAGATTATCTCAACATTTTTATTGGCCTAAAATGAGGAAAGATATTGCAACTTACGTAAGAATTTGCAAGACTCGTGCAATGTTTGTCATCTATTACGGACGTTTGCAAGAGGCAATAGTGCCGATATTTAGCTTTTCAGGCTATGACGCCAACTTTGCTTTAGGCTATTACGCCGATTTGATTTTAAGGCTATTACGTCGATTTAATTTTTAAGGCTATTACGCCGACTTCTAGAAAATAAAAATGCTCTTGTTCAAGCTTGACTTTATTCTAATTCTCTTAGATCGCTTACGCTAATTTATACACAAAATTTTTACTTACTTAGCAATTATGACTATCGATCATATATTACAAAAATCAGAAAAATTCAGAACAATAAAATTGGTTTGGTTATTTACAAATGATGTCATATTCACACGTAACATGAATCACACCTTTGAATTTTACGTTCACTCATTGTTATGAGTGATCGGTCAGTACATGATGTAATTTGACTCATGCTTTCTTTATTTCATTCATCGCGAGCAACGATTTGACCCATTAACGACCTGCTTTTGTTGGCATGTTTTTCATGGTTATTGTTTTGATGATTAATTACGTGTGCTTACGATTCAATTTATTTACTAGTACATCTTAATTTGGGTTAAGATGTATTACACTTGTCAAGCAGTCAAACCAGTCCTCCAGAGACCTGCTGGCCCTATGGCTATCCGCAATAGTGCTAATTTTCCATGGGAAACACTGTGCATAGATTTGATAGGCCCGTTACCAAAATCTCGTCATGGTTATGTTTATATCTTCACCATCGTGGACCAATTTAGTAAATTTCCGCTTCTCTTTCCTTTGCGTTCAGCAACTACTAAAAATATCATCCAGGTATTTGAAGATTCTGTGCTACTAGTCTTTGGGGTACCGAAGCAAATCATTTGCGATAATGGATCTCAGTTTACGAGCACGGAATTTCGAGGTTTATGTGACGGGTATGTTATCAATATAAGTTTCACCGCATTTTACCATCCGCAGGCCAATCCAAGTGAGTGTACGAATCAAGTCATTAATACTATGCTCCTTGCATCTCTCCTTGGGCTTATGAACTTGTCAATAGAGAGGAGAAGAAAGGAGGCACTTGACATGCAAAAGATCTGATGCCGTATTCGGAACGTGAACCGGACTCATAACATATTCGTTATTTTGTTAAGTGGAGTTGGTTTTTTTTTTAATTTCTTAAATATTTTTGTTTTCACTCAGGATTAATACCTTGAGAAGATTTCGGGGAAATCTTCTAGAAGAAGGCGAGGTATATTATAGAGGTAACATAAACAAGCAGCTAGATCTAGCCTCCTAAATGGTCACAGTATCAAACGCACCTATCTGTCTTGTGGTCTTGTGCAGTTTTCTGTTTTGTCCCTTAAGAATCTCAAAAGTCGATTTACTGCTCCCGTCGTTATCTTACAGATTTCATTGTTGAAAAAGGAAGAAAAAGAATCCGAGTCGAAGCTTCGAGGATGCTAAACAAGAGTTAGCATGGATCTTATAGGTCGACGTATTTGTCTACTGGAGAAATTATGGACCGATATATCAACGTGCGGAGAGCTCTCCGGATCGCACGAGATGGGGATACTAAATTAGATTATAAATACAAAGTAAACCATTATTATAACTCATTATTAATCAGTTCAATGTAAACTCTGGATCGCCTCAAAACAAGTCCTAATAATCAAACTCAGAGTTTAATTCCATAGTGCAAAGCCAAAATTTAAATTGCCGCAAATTCTCTAAGTTGAGTGGCTCGAAAAATCGATATCGAAATCGGAACATTTTTGATCAGGGCTGACAATCACGATGAAGTGAGGGGATCAAGTTCAGAAGAGGTCAGTCAGTGAGTTTTTGGTCTTCTTAGAGGTCAGGGAGTAATCAGCAATCGGTGACATTAAGTTGAGGAAAAGAGTAGAACTAGATAACGGACAGAGGCAATTGTTTTGAGAGCGGTTAAGGTGGTCCCGTAGTTGAGTACCAATTTGATTTTCTTTTGTTAATTGCTTTTTATTTTACCAATATTGATGTGATTCCATATCGTTAACAAAATATAATAATTCCGTTTGATCTACGGCCGTTGTATGTTGTCCTTGCATTCATACCTTTATAGAATAAATATCAGTTCGTTCTACGATAGTTTAGTTTTGTTATTTAATTTTCAAGTTTCCGAGTTTCTTGATTCTCGTATAATCTAAAGCAAAAACAAAAATCAAGTGGCGCCCATATTTCTAGGATTCGAAGAACCCTGGCCGTCTTTATTGAGCTACCAAGGAGGGTGCAGTACATCCTCGTTACGGAACGGTTAGGGGAACCGTAACAATGTGGTCCAGTGTGAAATCTGCGAGAGTACCGCATAATGGGTTTCCCATGGCCAAGCCGAGTATTTGTTTAGATGTCTGATTATCATAAGAAAAATAGTTACATTATACGACACAGAAGTGGATGGTGTCTTTGAATAGATTCTTCTTGATCGGTATGTGGTTTTTGACGAGATGCCATTTATTGTCAATGATTTGTAGAGCCATCTGTACGACAACAGTTGTATAGAGGGAATGTACATCGAATGAGACAAGGATGTCGTTGTCATTTGTATCAATATTTTCGAGATCAGTTTTTAGAGAGTTGGAGTTTTTTATGTCGATGGGATTACCTGTGTTGATGAGTTGCAAAATTTTGGTCATGTATTTAGAAAGATCGTAACCAGGATATTTTATCAATTTACTTCTTCCACCAACAGAGATATACATCCAGCTAATGTAGAGATTTAAAATGCCCATAGCAAAATGTTTAATTCTATCCCGTACATATACCCAATATCACACGAAATAAGACGTCATATTCATGCGGTGGATAATCAAATGAATATTACTTTCAAACCCATTAGCAGACTTAACAACATATACACCAAAATAAAGGACAAAATAAAAACCCCTGAAAAAGCAGAGTGGTGTTTAAGGTTAATTGCGACAACTGTACTACAGCATATATTAGCCACATATCCAAAACGCTAAGATTCAATTTTGATGATGTCATGATCATTGCCAACAAAGCAATAGAATAAAAAGAGAAACCAAGGAAGCCTGCCACAAATACATAAACAAATAAAAATTAATTAATGTAAGACTAGACACAGAGACCATCCACAACGAATGTTGCCAAAGACTCAATTCTTTAACCTCACTAACACTCAATTTAACACCATAAGCACTTAGCTTTCATCTTATCATAAAGAAACATATAAAAAACAGTAACCAAGAACAACAGCCCACTGATATTGATTGACGTCCTATTCCAAAGATCTCTTGCATGGCTAGTTCTAGTCTATAACTTTAAGCCTTCATGTCATTTGTTAATCAGCCGTCATCTATTTATTTATTTGTTAAAATTTTTATATTCATGCTCGCTTTTTACACCAAGCAAATTTTTTTTTTCTGTTTTTTAGTGCAATTTTTATAAATGCTAATTTTTTTTTCAAGTTATAAGGTAATTTAGTTGTGAATTCAAATGTGCTCTTGATTTTTGAATATATATTGCTTTATAGCCCCAAGAAGAGGACCCTGAAAAAATAAAAGGTGTTCTAAAACAACTACCCCCCTTTTATTGTTTTAATTAAACTCGGATCGGAGATCTTCCTAAAAAGAAACTCACATCTCACATCTCTAGTTGTTTTACGATAGACCTCCAGTAGATTTATTGGGGACACGAGGAGCGGGTGAATATGTTGATAATCTATTAGCATAACTAGAGGTTTTTGAATCTGTTTCAAGGTAGTTTAAACTACAATTATTTGTTTCTTCTCTAACTCAGCTAGGGCTTGTGTAGCCGATTCAATTTCGTCGAATCTGCTGCATATCTCCTTCTCGTTGTTACTATCCATCGTGCCAAATAAGTAGATTATGGGACCGCCTATTCCGTCAAATATTGACCTTGGTTTCTCCTTCCTGATACCAATTCTTTAATGGTTTTTGTTCTTTTTTTAACACCATCAATTATTACGTGTATGTGTAAGTGTTGCATGTTGCACATGGCTCTTTTATTTATGCAGAGTATATACACTAAATCCTCTGCATGCTCTGCTACTTTTATCTGTGTATCTAGCTCATTCAAGTCTAGCTCCGTGAGAACAGTCCAGGTGCTATGATACACCACAAGGCTTCCTAGATCCTTGCAAAATATACCCGAGCTATTTAGCTGTGTTATAGCATAGGGTTTCTCGGCAATTTTTCCTATCGTGTACAGGATAAGCAGGACTAGTACAATGATTTGCGCGCCAGTTCTGTGGCAAGTCGGGGGAAGAACATAATCCGTTAAGTATAATTTTACTTATTTTGCAGTGGAGTGGCTCCAACTCAAGTGTTCCTGAGGAAGCTATTAAAATGGGGTTTAATGGAAACTAATTCTGTAGAAAGTAAAGTCAACCTGCCTCTTTGGCAACATGTTTTTCTGATTCGAAGTATGGCTTTAAATGGTTATTATGTACCGTTAGGATACGCTAACAAATTTTGATCGTGATATTCACTTCACTTCATATAGCGGATACGTTATTAGGTCCTACCCAGATCTGTGAAAGTTTGTGTTTCCTGTTTTCGTTTTTAATGAGGGCCTTATCTCCTGTGTGGAAAGTTGGGGCCCTACTGTCATCTCGTAGTACCCGTTTGAGCCCTGTTTACTGACTAATAATTTATTTCTTGGCGTGGCGTAGAATTTTTTAGCGTATACTTCAATATATTATAACAGCTCTCATGGTTGTAAACGAATTCAGGATCCCGTTCTAAATTTGATGGGACGTTTGTTGTACTTCCGGGTTTGCATTCGGTATTGTAATCAAATTCGAGTAGTTTTTGGTGAAATGTCACCAAGCTGGAAGTTGGGTGTTTCACATTGAAGACACCATTCAGAGGCTTATGGTCTGTGTAGACCATGAATTTGCTACTTTGAAGGTAGCACCTGAAATTCTTTGTAGCCCAGACAATATGCAAAAACCCTTTCTCTATTGTAGAGTAGTTTTTTTCGGTTTTCCTCAAAGTGCGGCCTGCATAGCGAATGGGTTGTTCCTTTCCGTCTAATCCTTGAGAAAGAGCAGTACCTTAGGCCTCGTTACTTGCGTCCGCAGTGAGATTAAACGATTATGAAATATCAGGATATATTAGAAGTGATGGAGAAATTAAAGCTTGTTTTATGCTTTGAAATGCTTCCTGGCATTTCTCAGTCCAAGTAGGCTTTACATCCTTCGGAGTAAATTCGTGTTTGGACATACAATTTTGGAGAAGTCTAGGATAAAATTTCTATAATAATTGGTAAATCCAAGACCTCGCCTTAATGTTCTGTGAACAGAAAACGTTTGGATGCAGCCGTATTACTTGGGTGTGCTAGTGTACCTTTGCTATGATATGTTTGTCCTAGATAAACAACTCAAATTGGCACTTCTCTGGCTCCAATTTTAAGTTGTTCTCTCTCAACTTGTTTTTTACAAATTTCATCATTATGGTCATTTATGTTTTTACCGGAAATGACAATATCATCAACATAAAAAAATATTCTAGGCGTTGAAATGTGGCGGGAGCTCCCTTTAGCTCGAATGGCATACGCTTGAACTCGTAGTAGCTCGTTTCACATTCCTTGGGCTCTCTTTGAGCTTGACAGCCAGCTCTTCTCGTTTGAGAAGCCTTGAAGACGCTGCACGTGGATAGCTTAACCTGCTTAGGCTCTACCTCTTCTGCTAGTGTTCTTGCTTCGACTGCTTTTTCGGAATGTAGCTTGTCTCTTTCAAACATGAATGGAAAAGGATACTAATCTGTGTTAGTCTCCGTGCGAGGAAATCTCAGTGCTTTCTAGGTAACATCAACGTTACAGCTGTTCGTTAGGAAATCATCTCCTAGAAGTCCATCCTCGGAAAGCCCAGGCAAGTTTATTACGACTTGACACTTCCAGGGAATTTTGATTTTAAAAATGTAGTTTCCCTAAAAATTTTCCAGTGTTGTGAGGTTTTTAGTGACCTTTCCTTTATTATGCTGACCGCAACGCCTGTGTCTACTATTAGTTTAGTTTATACTGCATGTTCAGGGCGACAACAAAATTCGCATGCGGGTTTTACGTATATTACTCTTGAATTAAAAATTTAAGAATTTAAAATTTCTAGTGCTTAGCTTTATGCCCTTCATTGGTCACATCTCTACATGTATGTAGGACACATACAGTTACCATGTTTACATGCAGGGTTGAACCCTAGTTCAACTCTGATTCAACTCCATGTATACGCGGTTTGAGTTGAAATTAGATCGACTCGACTCATCGACTCGACCAGGCTTGACTGGCGTACTTGAGTCGAATTGGTGTCCTATAAACGCGGACTGAGCAGTCGAGTTGGCAGCTTACAGTTGGGATTTATTTTATTCATTGTTTACTCGAAAATTTTGGTATATTGTGTATTTATTGTGAGTTTATTTTGTTTATTTAAACAAAATTTATAACTTTTATAACTTCATCACAAAAACTACCATAAATAATGTTATGTTTAATTGTCACTTCAACTATAGTTGGACCCGTTCTCAAGTTAATATCTCAACCCTGCGTGCTCAAAAACACGAGTCGAAAACTCAACTCAATCTTGACTCGATCTTTCAATTCTGCATGTAAACATGGTAAGTGATGGCCGATGGTTGGTGAAGCGGTGTACAATAAAATGGCGCACTATTATCCATCATTGTATTTGGCAGTTTATACACCAAGTCAATATAGCATCCTAGTAATGTGCTTTCCTCGCCCTTAGCTCTGGTTTCTTTATATATATGCTGGGTATTTGTGTTGTTGATCTCAATGTTATGCCTGTAGTGGGTTTTACCTATCCAGGCGCTGGGTGAGGCCGAAGGTCGAGCCAGTGCTCCGTCGCTAATTTCTCCCTTTTGTTCTGGTATCTTGTGTGTGAGCTATTTTCCTAACCAGGCGGTGTGGAAGGCCGGAGCCGAGCAAGCGCTCCGTCGATGCTTGCTACTTGTTGTTCTGCTGTCCTTTGTGTGTGCTATTTTCCTAACCAGGTGCTGGGGAAGGCCGAAGGCCGAGCCAGTGCTTCGTCGATGATTTCTACTTCTTGTTCTGCTATCTCTGCTGCGTGCTGTGTTACCCATCCTATCGTTGGGTACGGCTGCAGGCCGGGCAAGCACTCCGTCGATGCTTGCTATGTTGCGTGTGCTGTTTTCCTAACCAGGCGCTGGGGGTGGCAGAAGGCCGAGGCAGCGCAACGTCTAAGTTTGCTACTATATTCTGTGCTTGCTAGTGTGCTTGCTGTTAATCGGTGATCTAAAAGATAGTAATTTTGTGTCAGCTTAGTGATTGGCTTGGTGTTTTGTGAATTTGTGTTCGTGTTTTATATGAGGATTTGTTATTAGTCATTTTCTTGGGGTTTGTTCAATTTTCTTCATATAAAAAATTATATTAGTGTATATATAACCAATGTAGGATCTATTTGATTCCCCATAGCTCTATTTTTGTTGAATTGCTTTCTAATATGTGTATTGCTCTTTTTTTTATGATTTTATTTTTGGTGCGCATTTTTGGTAAGTTTAAGTTTATTTGCTGCAAGGTTTATGAGTTTTATGTGCCGATTAATGTAATTGTGGTGGACCCTAGCTTGAGTGGGCTTCTTGCATATTTGAACTATTATGCCTCAGGCGATTATTCCCTATTTTTGCAATGTGTTTTATTGCATTTTTCTGCCGTGTAGGCTATCTGGTTGGCGTTACCGGAAAGTTTTCTGCTCTCGCCACAGAGCGTTATCAGCGGTTTTATATTTTTTATTTTTGTCTGAGTGAATGGTCGGTCACTCCCTAATTTGTCCGTGCGCACGAAAGAGTTTTATGTTTGCTTTGAATACGTATTATTCTTCGCATTCATATACATATATACTAATCTATACTACTCCAGTCCTTCTATCTGGTTGATGCTGCAATCTAATTAAATTACGTATCCTATTCTTCGCTTGCCGCAATTTGTTACCGTTGTGCATTGTACTTGTTGCGCTCAGACGCTTCTATTTTCTTGTGCTGGCTGCTCTCCTCTTTTTTCTTACCTTGTCAGTATACTTTGCAGTTTTTAGTGTTGTTTGCCTGTACTTAGCAATAATTAATTTGTCATTTTGAATTGAAATATCTAAGGGTAAATAAATAAATAAAGGAATGAACTACTGACTAAAATGAAATAAGCATTTTTTTCTAATTCTTTTTCTTTATTCTTTACAATTTATGTGTTATTACTATGCCATGTCCTTATTTATTCATTTGCTTTTGCTCTTTTTTGGGCGCGTGCACATTTCAGTTTTGTTCGGTGCAGTTTTCTTACCATAACATCTAGATTATGTAGTTGTTTTCCAAATTTTTTCCATGAACCTTATTTAATTATTTTGTTAGCCTTTGGATTTAGTATTAATTTGTGCGCTTGGTTATTTGTCTTTTATCTTAAACATATTTTGTGTGCCTTAATGTTGTGCTTTCAGTTGGGCTCATTTATTTATATTCTCTTTTTCTTATTTCAGATTTTTCTATTTTTCTGTGGGATTCTGTGCGTTCCCTCTGGACCGCTAGTTTGTTCTTATGGTGCTCCACTCTTACTTGCTGTTTTCGTTTTTGCCGTGCTTTACTGTACTTGTGATGATTGCTTCCGCAGCATTTATATTTCAATAAACTATCTCCCTCACAATTTCTGTAAAAATTGGATGTCATCATAATGTAAATCCTGCTTTAGGCTTTTCTTCTGATAAGTTATTGCTTAACATACCTGTGTTGCTTTGTGTTTGTTTGTTCTTTTTGTATATTTTTTCGGTAGTTCTTCTGGTGTCAGATTCAAGTTGCTCCCGGGCTCTGTTGCATTTTTTTTGCTCATTGTTCCGTGTATTATTATGGTTGTGTATTTATGCGATTCTAGCATGTCATCGTTGATTCCTAAATATCCAACAGGAATAATTAGTGGCTGGTTGGTTGGTCCTTTTCCGTCCGTTTTTTCCGATGATCTTGGATGGTGGTTAGCAGATTAGATTGAACTTTTAACGGAATATATTTTGTAAAGCTAATATGGTAATTCAAAACTTATTATTAATGCCTTTATATGGAAGGCCAGACTTGATTGTGCTTCTAAGATTGACGGTTTCCACACTATATTTTTTTCTTCCGATTATTCACGGATTATTGTAGGAATAAGTATAGCCGGTAGCAATGAAAATATAATATACTGGCACACATCTTAATTTAATTTAATTTAAATTTGGGCTAAATTTTTGTAAGAAAGTATAATACCTGAATCGTGAACTATATGAAGTGCATCTAGAAACTTTTTGGAGGTGCAATCAGCTATGTCTCTTTGATAAATTTTCAAAATCTTTTTCTCAAGAGCCTCCCACTTTGCAAATAAAAGCAATTCTTTAGCTGGATGGAGTATTTCAAAGTCTACTGATATCTAAAACTTTAATATTAGTACAAGATATATGAACTCAGAAAAATTATTTTACCAATGATATTGTAATGCTTTATTTTAGGAGTGGCCATTCAAGAAATATATATTTTCCTTGTGCAATGTGAGATATACCTAAATAATATCTACGAATCCATCGTTCCTTTATAAGTTTTTCGGAATCTTTACCACCTGTCTTGCCCTTTTTTAACGAAATGTAAAATTGTTGTGCCTCTTCATCAGGTTGTCCTTCCGATAGAATAGCTGACGGGTCATTCTCCTTTGTGTACGGATTTTTTCTTTTCTTCAGTGTATATGTGCTTTTAATAACATCTCTTTTCCGATATTTTCTACTTAAATTGCAGAAACGTTGAACGAGCTTACCGCCCTCCTTTTTATTCAGATATATATACGCTTCCTATTAATGGCTTTGAAATAAAAAAAAATTGCCAAAATGGTTCTATTTAATTTTACCTCGCTTTCTGTTGGAAATATTTTGCAAATCTGTTCTACTGCTTTTTTGTATATCTCTGATGTTATACGTCTATAATTTTTGTTTAGCCAATATTCTGGAACCAAAGTGCAGATCTCATATCTACTTATTTTACTAATTTGGCTCCATTTTTCGTATTCTTCTAAAATATTATTACCCGAAAGACTTTGCTGTAAAACGTCTCGAACATCCTATAATAATTTAGAATTTTTATTTAGATTGATAAAAGTTTAAGCTAAGTCGCTTAATATCGCACCCTGTAGGTTTGGTTATGAATAATGCTAAATTTCATCGGTAAGCTTCTTAGTTAACTATGTAGTCCGCAGTAAATAGGGGGAAAATAAGCGAAGGGTTATTCGAATCAAAATTAAAGCCCTGGTCACACCGGGAGCGGCGCGGAGCGGCACGGCACGGCGTGGAACTGCCCGGTGGCACGCAAAATAGAGTGTTCACACCGAGAGCAGCAGATTTTATCCAAATGTAATCCAATTCCGAGGAAGAAATTCTATTATTAGTAGCCCTGCTTGAAGAAAAACAGAGAAAAGTGATGAGGTTCGATTACAAATGAATGCAAAAAGCCTCATTTAACGAATTGTGCGGACGTATTTCGAATGAAAAGGAATTTTGCCGCTAGAGGCACAATGGTGTTTTTGAGTAATCTCCAAAATCGCCGCGCGGCAACTATTTTGCCAACAATTGTGCAGCGGCAACTGAAAAATGCCGCGCCGTGCCGCTCCCGGTGTGACACCCACTTAAAACGTTAGGTCTGTCGATTCTTTAGAATATTCTGAACAAAATCATTTTTGGCACCGTATTGGGCCTCTTAAAATCAACATTGGAAAATTGATCTCAACCCTACCTCTAGAAATCATTATAGCTCAAGTATTGTTAGCCTGCAGATACGGCATCTTAGATTTAAATTAAAGCAACATATCCTCGTTTCTAATGGTATACTGTCCAAAAGTTTATATATATGTTTTGTAATGTAGCTGCAATCGATAACTACAGCTATATTACGGCATTTAGGTGGACAGTGTAGCGGTAGGAAAAAAAAAGATATGTGTGCTTATGTTTAATGCTGGATTTATTGAATAATTCCAATGTGACACTTCAATTTATAAATTCACTACAATTAAATTTTTTTACTAATTTAATTCTGTTTATTAATTGTTCGATTGCATATATAGTTATTATGCCGTATTTGGCATATATTTAACTAAATGCAATTTGTAGCCTTTTCTAATTTTACGCGTTATACACTTATTTTAATTCACTTTGCGCTTAATTTACCTTAATTATTTAACTAATTTGTTTCTTTGCATGTATAATTAAAATGCCGAAAGCTGGCATGTATTTAATTATTATGCACGGAACTTATTTACTAAATTAATTGACACAATACTTATCTGTAGAACAAAACTCAAAAACTTCCTGTCCTTTGCCAACACCCACTTCACACAACCTTTTAGCATGTAAAAATATTGTACCTTTAATGGCACGTTATATTTTATGCTTATTGCTGAAAACTAAAAAAAAATATTATTTGCTAAGAAAACTTGTTAGATATTTCACTTGTGATCGTTGTCAAAAAACTGAGAGAGATCTTAGGAATTGCCCCCTTTTTATAGGCTCTGAGCGGCCATTTTGACATACGTTCCACACGAAAAATGCAAATTAAGCATATTTTTCGACTTTGCTTGACTTGTATACTTATGTCAAAATGTGCCAATTTCCTTTAACTAATTTATTCAAAATTATCCATGAATTTTCGTAATTTATTTTATGAAATATTTTAACTTTTCTGAAATTTATCAAGATGGCGGCTTCCTGCCATATTATGACAATTTCCAATGTGGAACGCAAATATTTCTCATTTTTCTTGCATCTCGTTTTCGCATCTTTCTCTTCCCACTTATTATGGGAATTAATTTTACCTTTTTTCGCGAATATTTATTTACCTGGTAACTTTCGCGGTTTTTAAGCATTACCAACAGGTAGCGCGTAGCCAACTTCATCTAATTGACTTTCTCGCGAGTCAATTTGACAGTCGCGATCGCGGTATTTTTTTGTGAAAGTTTCGATTGTATTTATGTGTTTTTCAAGGCAATTAAAGGATTAATTCTTAAGGTAAGTGCATAAATATTATCTTTAATTCTTTAATATTAGTTTGACTATGCATAATTTGCAGGAAATCTGCAAATTATGCAAATTATTATATATTTTCAATGTGATTTATGAAATGTCAACAATGACAAAAATTGTTGAATTTCGTAAATTATAGTATGTATATATGCTGCGACTTTATGTTGTTTGCATGTATGAACATATTTGCATATTTTGCAATAGTTCATTATACAGGGAACATGAATTTCGCTAAGAAATTCGCATAAGTACATTTACACAGTGTTGTTATTGTACTGCCAAGAAATTTGTTTCTTGGCAGTCTGCATGTATGTACTTAGTTTTCCTTTTGTACTTAGTACTATTCAATCTAATTAGTTTTATTAAAGTAATTTATTTATATCTTTTTTATTTCAGATATTTCTAGGACGTACAGAAGGCAGGTGCTGATTGGACACTGGACCATGGACTTTAGGGAAGTATTGAATACTTTGTTGTATTGTATTTTCATTGTTTTTTATTCATTTTCAGCTGTGTTCAAACAACATATATGCTTATTAAAATCAACTGTCAATTTGCAAAGTTAAGATTTCAAATTTTGAATGGGCTGGAAAAAAGAGGATTTAAGCTCAAACAAGAACAGCAGCATAGAGAGGTTCGTTGTGGCCAAAAAAGGAAATGTGACACCAAATGATGGAGCTCATGTTAAGAGTAAGTAATAATAATTGTACGAACCTCTGATTGGGTTAGCTCAGCAGTATAGGTGAGGGAGAGTGACTAGTCATACATATCTATCTCCGGTGTTTATTTATATGAGAATTGAGAATGGATGATTTGTTTGGACACATACTGTTCACTTCGGTTCTTTCAATATTTTCTTCCGTCTATACTTACTATATTCTAATTTATTAAAAAATAATGCTTTGATTTTTTTCCCTAATAAGGAAGTAATAATTTTTTTTTTCTACCCAGTTAATTTAATTAGAAAGTATGAAGACAAGATATGTGAAGATCGTAAAGTGGTATTTGATATTGGCGAAGGTTCTGCAACTGGTTTGGTCGAAGTTGTTGATACTGCCATTTCGAAAGTTTGTGTCGGTGAAACTACCAGGTAAACCATGATTGACTTTTTTTTTTATCTGAATGAAATAGATAAATAAAAAATCAAGGTTTTTTAGACTTAAAATTCATCCGAAATATGCATTTGGAGATGCAGGAAACGCTGATTTCAGTATTCCATCGAACGCGGCTATGGAATATACTGTAACATTGCTTGAATGTGAAAAAATATATGTAGAAAATTTGTATATATGTTCATACTATTTTTATATTTAATTAAAATGTTATCAAATCAGGCTGTCAATGCATCGAAATTGGATAAAGAAAAAGCCTTGTTCAGGCCAAGTTTTATAAATAAAAGTGGAATAATTATCTAAAAGCGGAAAAATATCAACTAGCCCTGAAAATGTATACTAAAAGTAACAACCATATATTCAATTGTGATAATGAAGAATCACAACGAATTAATTCAGCTATACACCTCAACATTGCAATATGTTATGTAAAATTAGAAGACCTTTTTGCCGCAAAATTATTCGTATGATAATTTTATATTATATTTAGATGAATTTGAATTTTATTATAAATTTATTTTAGTACGATTCAGCCTTACAAATGGACCCGAGTTATATAAACGGATTATATGGATGATGCCAATGTTACTTATCAATTAATAACACAGATAATGCTCTAGAAGATTTTCAGAAGGTACAACCGATTTTTTTTTTGCTCCCGCCATTTGAATAGGTGGTTGTTAACTTAACTTAAACTTTTATCAATCTAAATAAAAATTCTAAATTATTATAGGATTTCCGAGATGTTTTACAGCAAAGTCTTTCGGGTAATAATATTTTAGAAGAATACGAAAAAAGGAGCCAAATTAGTAAAATGAGATCTGCACTTTGATTTCAGAATATTGGCTAAACAAAAATTATAGACGTATAACATCAGAGACATACAAAAATGCAGTAGAACAGATTTGCAAAATATTTCAAACAGAAAGCGAGGTAAAATTAAATTGAACCATTTTGGCAAACATTTTTTATTTCAAAGGCATTAATAGGAAGCGTATATAAATCTGAATAAAAAGGAGGGCGGTAAGCTCGTTCAACGTTTCTGCAATTTAAGTAGAAAATATCGGAAAAGAGATGTTATTAAAAGCACATATACACTGAAGAAAAGAAAAAATCCGTACACAAAGGAGAATGACCCGTCAGCTATTCTATCGGAAGGACAACCTGATGAAGAGGCACAACAATTTTACATTTCGTTAAAAAAGGGCAAGACAGTTGGCAAAGATTCCGAAAAACGTATAAAGGAACGATGGATTCGTAGATATTATTTACGTATATCTCACATTGCACAAGGAAAAGATATATTTCTTGAATGGCCACTCCTAAAATAAAGCATTACAATATCATTGGTAAAATAATTTTTCTGAGTTCATATATCTTGTACTAATATTAAAGTTTTAGATATCAGTAGACTTTGAAATACTCCATCCAGCTAAAGAATTGCTTTTATTTGCAAAGTGGGAGGCTCTTGAGAAAAAGATTTTGAAAATTTATCAAAGAGACATAGCTGATTGCACCTCCAAAAAGTTTCTAGATGCACTTCAATTAGTTCACGATCCGAAAGAACTACTCCTTACCGTTTCTCGACATGTTTCTCATCCGGACTAAAAAACGTAAAGTTTGCAAACCCTGCAGTTCCAATCACATGATTAGTTATCATTCCAACCATCCAATATGTATGAAGATCAACACGGCTGAGGTTTTTGCATATAGAGCGATGAGAGATTCCACTAAAAAAATATACGCATTATCGAAACTATCCTCACGAAAAACAATTACCCTTCACACATAAGGAGCAAAGCTATAAAAAACGCAACAACAGAGATATACATCCAGCTAATGTAGAGATTGAAAATGCCCATAGCAAAATGTTTAATTCTATCCCGTACATATACCCAATATCAAACGAAATAAGACGTGATATTTATGCGGTGGACAATCAAATGAATATGACTTTCAAACCCATGAGCAGACTTATCAACATATACCCCAAAACAAAAGACAAAATAAAAACACCTGAAAAAAGCAGAGTGGTGTTCAAAGTTAATTGCGACAACTGTCCTACAGCATATATTGGCCAAACATCCAAAAAGCTAATAACACGTTTATCACAGCATGCTAAGTACATAGAAAAAAAGACCGGGCACTCAGCACTGGCTATACATTCCCTTGAAACAGGGCATAGATTCAATTTTGATGATGTCATGATCATTGCCAACGAAAGCAATAGAATAAAAAGAGAAACCAAGGAAGCCTGCCACATATACCTAAACAAACAAAACCGAATTAATATACGACTAGACATAGAGACCATCCACAAAGCATATTGCCAAACACTATTCTTTAATCTCACATAACACTCAAATTAACACCATAAGCACTTAGCTTTCATCTCATCATAAAGGCACACATAAAAAACAGTAACCAATAACAACAGCCCACTGATATTGATTGACGTCCTATTCCAAAGATCTCTTGTATGGCTAGTTCTAGTCTATAACTTTAAGCCTTCATGTCATTTGTTAATTAGCCCTCATCTATTTATTTATTTGTTAAAATTTTTACATTCGTGCTCGCCTTTTACACCAAACAAAATTTTTTTCTGTTTTTTATTCCAATTTTTATAAATGCTCATTGCATTTTCAATAAGTGTTAATTATAAGGTAATTTAGTTGTGAATTCAAATGTGGTCTTGATTTTTGAATATATATTGTTTCATAGCCCCAAGAAGAGGACCCAAAAACCCAAGGATCGAAACGTTGCGAAAAAATGAAAAAATAAAAGGTGTTCTAAAACAAGTACCCCCCTTTTATTGCTTAAATTAAACTCGGATCGGAGATCTCAAGATTAGGAGGACTAGGGATAATTGATTTAAGGGGGTCACCCCGCACGACCTCCGGTTTTTATAGTTTTCTTTGGAATTTTTTTTTTTACGAAAAATTAAAAGGAAAAAGTTTGAACTTTTTACTGTATATCTACTGACATTTCAGAATATTTTCAGATCAACATCTTTATCAAAATGTGTGTCGCACCCCTCCTGTCGAAAAAAAAGTATGTCGACGGTCTCCACGATTCCGACTGATTGGCTTATCTGAAATCAAAAAGCCAAACGGCGTTTAAAGCTGTGGCTATCAAATGAACTAGAATCATTCAAAAATATTGTAAATTGAATAATTGACAGAAAATGGATTTTCAAATTTCGTGATTTTTATACCCTAGATGAAATCTATAAGGGTATACTAAGTTTGTCATTCTGTTTGTAACACCTCGAAATAATGATGGTAGAGCAAAATGAATTGGACACCCACGCATAATATTAAAAGTTATTTTGATTTTTGCATGTCCGTCCGTCCGTCTGTCTGTCTGTCTGTGCGCACGATAACTCGAGAACGCGTTCACCTAGACAGCTGAAATTGTGTACACGGACTTTACAAAAAAAAAAGTAAAATTAAGTTTGAAAATGAGACAAATCGCGCAACTCCTTCGCAGGGTTGCCATACAAAAATTTCGTTTTCCACGATATATTTGGACACTACCTGAGAACACGTCGACATAGAAAGCTGAAATTTGGTACACTGTGTTTTCATACTAATAGCAAATAAAATTTCAAAAAGGGCTAAATCGGGCAACCCCTTCTTGGTGTTGCCATATAATAACTCTGATTTTTACATATACTTGGAAAACGATCAGTCCTAGATATTTTTATTGTACTAAAAACTTCTTCAGTATAAGAAATCCTATAAAATTGGTTATAATCATTTTTTCTGTCCGACGAGCCGTTCTAGAAATATATGCGAGAAACCCATGCAAAAAATCAAAATTGCTCAAATAGGTGACCAAAAGAAATTTCATTCGTGCATTCATCTAGGGTATCATAAGAATTGGTCTTAGACCGATTCTAGCTTTTTCACTTGTTTTTTAATTATTTTGTTACGAAAAAAACAAAACGGTTCGGAATGTTTGCTTAGTTCACTCGGTGACTATAGTTGTGGCGAATTAACCATTAAGATTTCAAAGCAATCGGTGTAATCATTTTTGAGATATCATGGAGACCAGTTAGAAAAACGTATTTAAAGGTTGATTTGTAAAAGCTGTAGCGGTCTTCGGTGCCAAGCTAAGACTAAACTAACAATTATATATGAAAGTAAGTTTGGGAAAAACTCTCTCTATACATATATATATGAGTGTACGTGTGCATTGAACGGTCTCAGGTAAGAAATCGAAGCGTCACAAACAGAGAGCAAACATCCATTTAAAATTGCTCAGCCGAATATGCTTCATAAACCCAAGAACGCTTTATGCAACTTAAATCTAGTCTAAATTCTACTAGAGACCCGAAATCAAAGTCAGGGACAAACCGATATTTTAGCAGGAGACGACATCCATAAATCGATTTAATAGGTACACATTCATTGGAAGATATCCAACATAAATTAAACCAATACAGTAACAAGTTGTCTAATAGAAATTCCCACATCCTGACACAACTTCAATATCACTTTCGAGCCTACTTGTTACGGCCGTAATGATTCCGAATAATCCCGAAATTTTATTAAAGGGAATCCCTATGGAAGAGCAAGCTCACGCTCCCCAGACTATTTTAAAACGAGTTCAATCACTCCCCAGACCCAAATCAGTCCAGATAGTTTACAAGTGCGACACCAACACTGTCGCAAGCACCACTGAGTCAATCTGCAGTTTTACAAGACCAAAATTAGCACTGATAAAGCATTTGTAAAACATATATGTATAAATCAAAGATTCTAACTGGAAAGAAACAAACTGTATAAACAACACGCATAAAAGACTGCAAGGCCTAGAATATATTATACTTAACTATGAATAGAAATAAATTAAATAACAATTTGAAGAAAAATTGCGTTAGATCTAAATATAAATAAAAAAAAACATAAAGTAGATAGTAATTAAAGAAATCGGCCAAGTGCGAGTCGGACTCGTAGAACATTTAAGACTGTAAGTAAGAGTAAGCGTCATTTGAAAAAATAATGCTGTCATTTGAAAAAAAAAATAATATCATTTGAAAAAATTATGCCTATTTATGATAATAATAATGAATAAGAATAAAACGAGGAAAAAACAGCGGAAAGAATTACGTTTCTTGTATGGGGTCCCCTTTAATTTTTAATTTAATTTTATTTTATTTTTAATATTTGGTATTATATGTAGCAGGAATAGAAATACACACTCTGTGAAAATTTCAACTATCTACCTTTTACGGTTCATGCGATACAGCCGGGTGACATACACACGGACGAAAATCGGAGGCTTAGTAATAGGGTTCCCGTTGTAACCCTTTGGATACGGAACCCTATAAATCAAAGAGTGTAAATATCTAGCTAGTACAAGAAATGAAACAAAATACAAATTAACTGGCAATAAGAGATAATATAAAGAACTAGGTTACAAACACATAGGAGCAGAATAAACAAATAATAAAGTAGCATACCTAACATTAGAAGCACCCAAGAAAATTGTTGAAAACAAGAAGTATTATAAAAAAGGAAAAAAATAATAAGTTACTAACTAATAAAAGGAGCAAACCCGGAAATAATAAAGTAATAGAATTACAACAGCATTAGTGTTCTATTAATAAATAGCGTAAAACGAAAATAAAAAAGTGCTAAAATATTATATAATCATAGAAATAATAGGATTAAGTTTAAATTATTTAGCATACAGTAAAAAGTTTCTAATATGTAGAAAAATACCAGGCTACAAAAAGGGGAAATACATAATGTTAGGGCCACATGTAAACCCGACCTCAGAAATTCCACCCGGCTGGAACATCTCAACCGCGGTGACATCACCTCGGTGCTGCACAAGCTGTTAGAAAAGTGCTACGTTGCCAGAATAAATCAGAAGTGAGAAAAAGGTTGACTAATAATACTGCTGTCGGTAAAGGGACAAATCATCGATCAGCAGATGATAAGTATGATCATTTGCAATTTTATATTGTTGGTATTAATTAGTTAGAGGTTGTAAAAGAACATTTTTGTCGACGAATAGCTATATCTGTGATGTACAAAACAATTGAAATTATTTAGAGTTTATATAAATTAAAGTTACATCCTTAACCTCGAAGCCATATGAAGTTATTCAGATTTTTGTGACTGTATAGCAACACCATAATTACGTGTGAACCTCTTTAAGTTTAAAGATATTTGCTTTTCTTTTTCGTCGACCCATAAATGTTCAAAATACAGCATAAATGGAAGAGCCAAGATAGTCGCTTTACTTTTCAGATTCAGTTTAACAGCCTGCAGTGCTCCAGAAGACATTCTACCGAGTCGTGAGTCGCCAGCAGGAAGTTGTCATTTACGTAAGTTTTCTCGTACAAAATCGAAGTCCCAATGGCTTGGTTGGTCCATTAAACTTTGAATAATAGTCAATGAGAGTTAGATTAATTGCAACGGGGGTGAATTTAAGCGCACAAAGAAAATATATCACACAATGTAATCTATAATCATATGAATCCGTAAAGGAAAGAAATTTTTCTTTCCCTTTCGACCATAGTTTTTCCTTTCTCTTTCAGAATAGAAGGGCAGCAGATCAAAAATGATGGCTAGTAAGTGCTACATGGAATTCGGTGTATGGCAGAGTGAGGACAGGCGCCATCATATGCTCACCGGAAAAATCATGTCCAGATAAGGCGACGTAGGGTCCCATCCGGACTCGGTGTATGTAGTCCATGTAATTACATTGTGTTTTAAAAAGGAACGGAATGCTTATTTATGGTGTGTAGTAGTTCCTCGCCTTTTCTTCGAACTCACCCCATATTTTCAGCCTTTAGCTGAGGAGCGCTAGCGTAACACCATGCCCCGGAATTTACCACCTAATGAGCTGTCAGCCTTGGCTGGCAGGTTAGACTTGACGTCTCTACTACTAGCACTCAATCCCATTAGCTTCCATCGTAATAAGTAATGATATAAGTTGCAAAAATTGTACCTAAAACATATGTAAAAAGTACGTTGTTTTTACCGTATAACACCTCACGCGTCTGCTATTGCTATAACAAAATTCTCGAATCGAATGAATCGCTGATTCAATACTAATCTTCAGATGACCTTGTAGCGAAGAGCGTGTCACTAGCCAGCTCTGGCTCTATTCACTTTCCTGAAGCTGCGGAATCATCGTAGTATTGGCGTGAGTGACTGCACAGTTAATACGCCGCTAGCGATCTGCCTCCTTGGAGTGGTTCTTGCCTTCTACATCCGTTGATGCTTGTTAACTGTGCAAAATAATCATCGAGTTAGGGTTCCGTACCCAAAGGTTAGCAACCGAAACCATATTACTAAGACTTCGCTGCCCGTCCAAGCATCACCATAAGTAGGCATAATTTTTTCAAATGACTAGTACTAGTATCGTCAGACTGGCAATATGAACAGCAAAAAAAAGGATAGAAAAGGAAACAAAGGCCACCAAAAGGTGGAATGTAATGAGCTAACTTAACTAGGTACAACACCTGGAGACTATCCGATGGTAATGGAAGATCACGCTCTGAATTGGACCAATGATGATAGGGTGCACTCCATGTTCCGCTGCTTCGGCTTTCGTGTAATTTTAGGCTCATTGGCCTCTTTTTTTTCCTTTTCACCTCTTTGGTTGCTTTCGGACTTTGCTTATAAACATCTTTTTAACTATTTTTTTTTATGGACTGCAATTATGACACTATTTGCTTTACTTTATAAAACTTTACCACAAATATTAATCCTGTTCAGCTCAGACTACAATGAGGTGAATGCTGGCGTTCACGCAATTGATTTACTGCAACGAAAATAAAGATAAATAAATTAAGCATCACTGCCGTTAGAGCGCGTGAGCCTTTCCAGTCACATAAACGCACCTGTGCGACTTTGCTGACGACATGTAAGTAACTAAAGTAGCTTAGGTTGACATTATGAATGCACATATATACGTTTCACTGAATTCAGGAAAAACTGCTTTAAAGGCACAAAAAAAACTGTTGTGGATTTCGTATATTCCTCAGCAGGTGAGTAAATTATATCATGCTGGTATAAATTCACTAACCGAAATTTTATTTTAACTTAATTAATTACAGGTGAAAACTGCTTTAGCAACACTACGAACTCTACTGGATATCACGCATTCCTCAGCAGGTAAGTAAGTTATATCGTTCCCGAATTAATTCACTAATCGAAATTTCTTTTCATTTGCAGATAAATTTCACTTAATAATGCGCCAGGTATACTAAAACATTCGACTGATATAACTAACACTAATCAAATTTCCTTTCATTCGCAGATAAATATCACTTAATAATGCGCCAGGTGTACTAAATCACCCGGATAATGTCAATATTACTAACCAAGAAACTTTTCGGATTTTATTAATATTTACAGATAGTCCATTGTATGACGTGAAATTAAAGAAATATTTTGCCACGGAGGTAAAATTCGGCAATGAGCTAACTAACTAACCGAACTTTTCTACTATTATTATTTTTACGAAATTAAAGAAATACCTTGCCACGCAGGTGAAATCCGCCACTGAACTAATTAAAACTAAGTAACTGATTGAACTTTTCAAATTTTATTAGTCTTTTCTAATTTCAGGCAGATAACATGAAAATACACTGTTATTATAGTTTGCGAAACAGTAACACAGGTAAGCGAACAAAGTTCAAAAACTGAGCCTACACCTTTTAATAATTTCAGGCACAAAATATATGAAAATGCACACACAACAAAAGATGCACTGCTATCCAGTTAGTGCGACGACTCAACAGGTAACGAATAATTTTTCCTTTAAAATGCGCTAATTAACATCTTTTCTGATTCCAGGCACAAAATATATGTAAACCCAAACTGAATCAAATACACCGAAAGAAATTTTCTCTAAACAAGCGCACCACACGATCCACCCCTCTAGAGTTCACATCACAGACTCCTGCACTTAGCGCAGTCTTCCTAGATCGCAGCCGGTCTTTCGTTCAACCAACGGACAGGCGAGCGCTTTTATTGCCTGTCGAACAACTCTCGAATTGCCGGTGTCGGGAAAAATTTTCTCGGAATTTCTTTCGTGCGGGCTTCCTGTAATGCATTGCGTGAGGGCATCGCGTGATGTTTTACAGCTTGGCGAATTACAGTTTCGGAATGTAGGAGTTAAGGCTTAAACACAATTGCGACGATAGACGAAAAACGATGACGATATATCGCTGTCAAACTTCTAAAAGCACAGCATCTTATGCGAATGCAACAAATTGCGACGACCGACGTTGAGCGATCGACGAAATATTCGTCGGTATTGATCAGTTTTTAATTTTGCTGTCGTCGCTGCAGTAGTACCAACAAAATTAATCGAATGAAATTGTGTTGGCATTCAGTTTTGTCTTTTTTAGGTGGTAGCACGCCGCGGTAATTTTAAAATAATGAGCTTTGAGGAAAAATTGATCGAGGAAGTACGAAATCATCGAATAATTTATGATTTGCAAGACAGGCAGTATAGGTAAGTGGACAAAAAAGACGTGATTTGGATTGATATTGCGAGGCGCTTAAATACAAATGGTAAACTTGTGATATTTTTGGTTTTTAGTTTGATTTTAATTTAGTTAATATCTATATTTTCAGTTGACAACTGTCGAAAAAGGTGGAAGAATCTTCGCGATGCCTATAAAAGATTACGTTGGCAAGACTACGTGCAATCGGGGAGCTCCGCGCCTGAAATTAAGAAGAAACGGAATTACGTGGAGCTTCTCAATTTCCTCGATGAGTATGGCGTTCCCAGACCGTAAGTATTTCTTAATGATTGATGTTTTATTGAATATAATCCTTGTATGCAGTACAATATTAGATATTCAATGTTTATAAGCACAAAGGCAAGCAAAAGACACAAGCACAAAAGCTAACAACAATTTGTATGCACACTGTGCTTTTAATATCGAATCAATTTTGTACACTAACTTTCTTATATTCAGCAACTCTAAGAACATTTATATCTATTAATTGATCACTCAACAAAGATCAGATTATTCATTTATTATTTAAACAGTTATAAGATTTTTTTTATTTCCAGAACTATCGGAAATATTCCTCATGAAGAGCACGCCGAGATTGATATCACCTGGGAAGAGTGTAATGCTTCAAATTCGAGCATGGACGCAACTATTCAGGGTGAAGAAGACGTGACCTTTGGCGATACGTTTCCGACGACATCGAACTATACACATTCCCCGCACCCATAAAGAGCGAGTATGTCAAGCTCGGCGAATACAGAAACTCCTAGGTCGAGGGTATCTTCGAAAAGACGTGCAGAGGACCAAATAAATAAACAATTTTCAGATTTCATCAGTATGGCATCCACGAGTATTTCCCAAACATGGCAGGTGCAGCTGAAAAATAGCACTACCGTATTGTTTGAGTCGCTAGCGTCTAAAATAACTAGAGCAAACCTACCGGAAGCTGCTGTATAGAGGCAGATGTGATCTCTATCGTTTATAGCAAATTGCTGAATACAGTAATTAAGTTAGTTTTAAGTAATTCAGGTTAGGTTTTCTATATTTATAACAATTTAATAAATAGTCTTAACATAGACAGGCTGTTGTTATTTTTTTTATACTGCTCTCGAGCCTACCCCGTATTTTCAGCAAGATTTAAAGCCTTGGCAAAATATGAAGATCTTTTCTGTTTTTCTCATTTAAATGCCGGGAGGAGAGTAGTTGTTGGTGGTACAGGTTGGGGCTGAATATTGGCATAGAAATTTATCGCGTAAAAATCCTGCTGATGTTAACCATGGTTTTGGGACGGGACAATAAATTTCAACGATTTCGATCACTTTCTTGTAATAAGTGTGTGCTTATAATAACAAAATATTGTGTTCATTTCGATATGTTGTACCGAAATAGTTGCTGCCAATTGTAAGTGCTTTCACAATGGCAGTACATAGATACCTAGCACTGAGTTATGATAGGATGCCACTTTACAAGTAGTGAACGGGTATCAATTCACCCAATTGAATAACTCATATTGGTATTTATTAAAAATATTAATTGTATTAACTATACGAAATAAACAGTATTCCACTATATTAAAGGTGCATTTACACCTTCACAGCAGCTTACGTAAGAACGATATAAAAATAATTAATTGGTAATATTACCTCAACTACATACAACACGATGAAAAATTAATTAACTAATGACAATATTACCTTAACTGCAATACTATACATATATACTACACAATATAGAAATAAGCCTTTGGCCTTCAATTGGAGTTTTGTATTCCATCGATACTGCATGCTGAATTGATAGGATTGTTGTAATTTATAACATCACAAAATTAAAGCGGAACTTACATATGTACTAGTGGACTTTGAGGTAATCCCTCAATTTTTCTCTCAGTTGAAACGCTGCTGTTGTCCCCCTATTCGACCTAAACACAGTGGAAGATTGGAACTTGTAAATCAGAAGTTCTTTTACTCTGATGGATTGTAGATGAGCTCACGATACCTGTATCGTGAACGAATTTGTTGGAGCTGTGTCCGGTTTTTGTACCGACACAGTAAGTAATTTATTGTCCGTCGCAATGAAGATGGCGATATGATGATGCTACTGGTAAAACAACACCTTGTATATGATAATGAAAACTGATATATTTAATTTATTTTGCACGATATTTATACAAGCTTTACAAAAAACTAGAGTTACTTAAAGCTAGGGTCAATAATCATTACAGCAGTAAACGCATTGCTGACATACACAAAATTAGCGCATTTACAAATTATTAAAGCGAATGACCTGTGCTGGTTGCGCGTTTTTATTTTCGTGTTACAAGCCAATTTATGTGTTGTCAGCGAATGCCTTTATGCTTTCTAAGAGAAGGTCAATGATTTGTGAAATGTATGCAAATGAATTGATGAATTGTCTTTGTTGATTTAATTAAGCATGAAAAAACGACTTAAGATTAAACATCCTCCACCGCCTTGAACATTGAGTTCAATATTATATATACATACTATTCTAATGTTAGGCATCGAATGTTACGCTAAACTCAGGATGATTTGTTTTAGGCTCGTTCTCGAAACGTCTGATTGATTTTCTTGGTGATGGCTTTGGTGGGTTTTTGATTCGTTGGCAAATAGTCGCTCTGAATTTCCAAATGATGATGGTGCTTAAAGCAGCCACGAGTAGCAAGGCGGCATATGCTATAGTGTATTGATGAACATCATGTGCTTGAAGATGGGTCTTAGGTGGTAATTCGTTGTATAGTTGTTTAATTTTTTCCTTTATCGCATCAAGTCCTGCCCAATGTCTATGATAGTGATATGTCTCGTTATCTTCTGATAGCAAATGTTGGGTGGCTATAACATCCGATAAATTTCCAGTGGGCGTATAGGAGAGTCTTGAAATTGATGGATAAATTCTATGTCCCTGTATTGTTATCAGTTCTTGTTTGATCATGCAATCGCCTTGAATTTTCAAAATTCCTGTTTTTTCCAGAATTGTTTGCGTGATGTTATTTCCACAAACTACGTTAAGTATGGTTTTGGACTTAAGAACATAGATCCATTCATTTGGATGATTCAACTGTATCCAGTGGGGTCCGTCTCCAACCCTTGAGACTTGACAGGAGGTTGATTGCGGCAGGTGGTTAATTAGATCGACTTCACAGGAACTGATGTTTGACCCTCTTCGATATATTGGGTGTTTTTGTTTGCAGAGGTGCTGGCCTTCAGCTATGATGGGGCAAGATTGAAGTTCGTATTCCGTTATCGGATAATATTGATCCCGATGCATATTTATTTCCAAATATGGGGTTGATGGATGAATGGTGAAGAAGGTGTTGTTGACCAATACTGGTACAGAGACAAGTTTGAATAATTCAAAGTCTTTAAGGGTCAGTAATGGTATTCTGAGGCGGAATATCAAGTGCCTTGTTGCTATTCTTGCTTCGATTGTCATCAAGTTGTAGAATTTTAATACTTCATCCTGGGTTACTGGAAGCCGTAACGACGATGACATGTGTTCCTTAATAGTTGTCAGCTCTCGTCTTAATTGAGGTGGTGAGATGAGCTGTGGACTGATTTTTCCATGGTGAGTGTCGACGAGTACATCTACAATCGAGGCTTGGATTTGCTGGAAGCGTATGGCGGATAAGATAGCCTGCATTGTCAAAGATATGAATGCTTGTGACAGCCTTTCTTCTTTAAGTTCCTTTGTTAGACCGTTGACCTTTCTTGCGAGACTAGTGATATGCCCCCCTAAGCTTTGAAAGTGCTTATCTATTATGTCCTGGTTTTTTTCATCACATTTCATGTGGTATCTATCAACGATGTTTGGTTCCTTATCAAAGCTGTCAGGTGCCCTTCATTTTGCTCTATATCTTCAATGGTATCGGACATTTTATCTGCGTAGTTCGAATCCAATACTCCGAACAGTGCACTTGCGATGTTGGTCACAAAATTCAAGGCTCCTCTTTTTACTCTGGTGGTGGCATTACCTTTGGGCTGAAGTAGCTCATTGGTCTGTGACATATCTTCGATGAGGTCTGTCTGTGTTGAATTTGTAAGTATCTCGAACTCATTCCAATAGTGCTGGGTGTCGTAGTAAGCAATTAGATTCCACTCACTTGAGATAATGTTTGTAACACCCAAATTTTCAAAGTATATTCCCGGCTGTGAGTCGAATGGACTCAATTCAACGGGACTACCATGTGTCAGTGGTAATAAAAGGCACGTTAGTAGTAATGTGAATACCGCTGAGCCTGGTGACCGGCGAGCCCTTTTCTTCGGGGACTAGTATATGTCTGGTGACTGATAATTGCCATCGGTATGTTTCGCCGTAGATATAGTTTGTTGTTGTCGTTTATGTGTACTTGTCAATTTGTAGTGATCTAGATTCTTCAATTTAGTACTGTGCTGGTTTTTGACGTTGGACAACAGTTCTGTGGCTTCGTCTAAATCGTAGTCCCTTTCGATAAGTAATGGCGCAAGCTTATGTATGGGATGACGTAACACTCCACTGGAGGTTCTAATATCAGCTACTCGAACCAGGCCATCATTTCCATGGTGGATTTTAATTATTCGAGCCAACGGCCATTTTAATGCCGGTATATTGTCTTCTTTTATAAGTACCATAGTGCCAGGTTGAACATTTTGGCAGCGTTCCTTTCATTTATATCTATGTTGCAACTGATTCAAATATTCGCCAGACCACCTTCTCCAGAGCTCATTTTTGATATGTGTAATGAGTTTCCATCGTGTAATAAGGTTTACATTAAGTGGTTTGGTGTCGGCATCTATCATACCAGCAAGGGGTTCTCCGATGAGGAAGTGTCCTAGAATCAAGGCGTTGAGATCGTTAGGGTCAGAGGACATTGGTGTGATTGGTCTGGAATTTAAGACTGCCTCAATTTCGACAATAGCTGTTTCGAGTTCTTCATATGTTAGTGAAGCGGCTGCTAACGTGCGTTGGAGAAGATGTTTAGCTGACTTTACCGCAGCTTCCCAGAGCCCCCCAAAATGCGGTGCTCGAGGGGGAATGAAGTGAAAATCGATGTTCTTCGTACTACATATTCTTGTTATCTTTTCATTGCAGTTTCAGATCCAATCATGTCCTTTAGAAGAAGTCTAACTGGTTTTTGGCACCCACTAAGTTTGTCGCATTATCACAGTAAATGTTTGCGCAGTGACCTCGTCTACCCATAAAGCGTTTAAGTGCCCCAAGGAAGCCTTGTGTTGTTAAATCGGTGACTAGTTCAAGCTGAGTTGCCTTGGTAGCAAAACAACAGAATACTGCTATGTAAGACTTCTGTGGCCTTTTTCCTCTGATCTTGTAGTGGGTCCATACTAGTCCGCAAAAATCTACTCCTGAGTTGACGAACGGTCTTGCTGGCTGAACTCTATCAGCAGGCAAATTGCCCATTAACTGTGAAAGTAGTTTGGGCTCTGCCTTTGCACATCGTACACAATTCTTTACTATGGATCGCACCAGAGTTTTGCCTTTTATTGGCCAACATTTTTGTCTCGCGATTGACAACAGCGCCTGAGGTCCCACATGATAGTTATCTTTATGTAGCTCCCTTAGCAGTAATTTTGTGAAAGGATGTGTGTATGGCAACAATATTTGATGTTTGGCGTCATATGAAAGATTTGAGGCTTCAAGTCGGCCCCCAACTCTGATGAGTCCTCGAGTGTCTATGAATGGGGTGAGACTGCTAAGAGAGCTGTTTTTGTTAACTTCTGCAAAGCGTTTTAGATGGTCGAGATCATCTTTGAACTCTTGCTCTTGAATGTGCCTTATTATAGCTACTTGAGCTTCGTTGATTTCGTGTATGGAGAGTGATTTACCCGTGCTACTTGCTTGTTGTTGATTGCGACGTCTCATGATATTTATAAAGCGTGCAATATAAGCGAGCGTATTACATAACTTCCTGAACGAATTTCCATGATCGATTTTATCGATTATGGATGTTGAATCTTCGGCTGCTGAGGCTGATAACGTGAACCCCTTTTTCTCTAACTTGCATTCTTCTGTTTTCAAGAATGGTGGTGGCCAAAGGTCTTCAGTGCCGTGTAGAAAGGTGGGGCCGTAAAACCAAAGTGTGGAGCAGGGTTGTCCTTAGAACCCACGTGGCGCCATTGCATGGGAACGCTTACGTCCTGGATACTCGAGACTCTATTTGCAACGAAATTATGAAAGTGTGATGATGACGAATTTAGCCATGCTAGGACTATTTCGGAATCAGACCATAGGAATACAAGCTCTTTCCTCATTCGTAAGTCCCTTTGGATGCGATTAGCCAGTTCTGCTGCCAATTTAGCTGTACAAAGCTCTAGTCGAGGTAATGTGGTTTGTTTCATTGGAGCTATCCTAGATTTAGCGCATAATAGGCGCACTACAATAATGTTGTCCTTATCTATGGATCTTATATATGCAGTTGCACCGTATGCTTTCTCTGAAGCATCTGCGAAGACATGAATTTGCACTACTTTGGGGATTCTATGAGAAAATACATGCCTTGGAAAATTTATGTTGCTCAGTAACTTTAGACCTGATCGAAATTTAATCAATGACGTATGTAATTCTTGCGGTAACGCTGCATCCCAATCAAGTTTGAGTGTCCACAGCCTTTGAAGAAATAATTTAGCATTCACCACAACTGGAGCCATAATACCTAATGGGTCGTATAGGTGAGCAATATCCGAATACGTTGTTCGCTTTGTCACCTTACATGATTCAATTTGTGCAGTCTTTACACGGAAAGAGTCAGTCTTAGGAAGCCAGATCAGACCGACCGTTTTAATGTGCTCGTCCAATTTATTGTTGAAATCTAGTTGGAGCTCTTGATCTGTTGGAGGTATGCTCTGCAGCAGGCGCTGGTGATTTGCACACCAATTTCTTAATTTAAAGCCAGATGTGCTAAGTATCGATTGGAGCTGAGTTTGGATGTCAAGAGCTGCTGATAAGGTGTCTGCACCGGTGAGAACATCATCCATGTAGAAGTCACGTTTGAGTACTTCCGACCCCACAGGATAAGTCTGAGCTTGATCCTCTGCCAATCTTTGCAGACATTTAGTGGCTAGGTATGGCGCACACGTCGTTCCGTATGTTACCGTTGACAGTTGGTAGACCTTAAGCGATTCACTTGGATCAGGCCTCCACCAAATTAGTTGATATTTACTATCGGATTCTTCAACTTCTATTTGCCGATACATTTTCTCGATATCAGCAGTAAATACGGATCGTGGTAATCGAAAACGTAAAAGAATGGAAAAGACGTCATCCTGTATAGTTGGACCCGTGCATAGTATGTCATTTAAGGATATGTTCTTCGATGTTTTTGCTGAAGCGTCGAATACCACTCTAAGTTTTGTGGTGCTGCTATCCGGCTTCATGACACAATGATGAGGCAAGAAATAGTATGGTGCCTTAATGATGTTGATGTTGACTTGCCGCATATGACCCAAGCGAAGATACTCCTCCATAAATTCCACATATTGTGTTTTAACCATCTCATTATTGGCTAACTTTCGTTCCAATGATCTAAATCTTTGCAAAGCAATGTCTTTCGATTCCCCTAATCTAGTAGGCTGAACTAGAAATGGGAGACTTACGATAAAACGTCCACTTAAAATTCTTCTTGTGTTTTGATTGAAGTGTATCTCACACGGTTTCTCTGCCGTGGTAAAATTCGTGGAAGACCTTTCAGTCTCTTCCAACTTCCAAAAACGCTCAATTTGCTGATCTAATCTTTCATCTTCGCTGCATATTCCACAGATTGCGTCAGCTTGAGACATATTATTGACCTTCCCTGCCACAGTCCAACCAAAAACAGTGTTTTGAAGTGTTGGTAACATTTCACCCAACTTTATCTGGCCAATTGACAAGAGTGAATAGTAAATCTCTGCACCAATCAACAGATCAATAGACCCAGGTCGATCGAAGGTTGGATCAGCTAACGCGATGTTTTGAGGTAGCGGCCAAGCTGAAGTATCTATTGACTTAGTGGGTTGAACTGAAATGATTTTTGATAGCAGATGGGCTTCGAGTCTTGTAGTAAAATTATTTATTCTAGATTGCAGCAGTACGTTCACTCGACTATGGGATTGTTGTCTACGCTGACCAATGCCCTCAATGTGTAATTGCTCTGGAATTTCTGTTAATTCTAATTGATTCGCCATCTTCTCAGTCATGAAGTTCAACTGAGAGCTGATGGCTCTACATTCCACTTTTTTACCTCTGTTGTTAATTAGATTAATGACTGCTGTGCTAAGGAGAACATAGCCCTTCAATGACTGAGCTGTTTTCGTAGTCAACGATATTGATTGCTCGTGTGCCTGATTGAAATGTGTTGATGACAATTTGTTGCTTGCTGGGTGTGCAGCAGTAACTTGACTCCGAAGATTTTTGCTTTACGTATATGATGATCCGGATTTGGAAAAGGCGTTATCAGCATGCAATAAAGTGTTATGTCTTTTTGAACACTTGGTGCATGCTCGGGCTGTACAAGTATCGACCCGGTGATCTGCATTGAGACAGTTGAAGCACACATTGACTCCTTTCACATGAGCAATGCGCTTGAGTGGAGTTAATTCTTGAAATCTCCGACATGCAAACAACTGATGATTACCTTTGCACATGGTGCAAACTGATCCGTTGGTCACTGTTGAAGCAGAAGCCCTTGAGACACCTATTCTACGGTTATAATCTTCAGTGGGCTTACCTTTGTTTCCTAGGGTCTCTAATGATTGGAAGCGCGTTTCTAAAAACACTAAGAAGCTCTTCATATACTGCAGTGCTCTGGGCTGGGCCAAAGATTGCTCGTGTGTAGTGCGGTCCAGTCTCTTTATCAATAGATGATGTAAAAGTGGATCCCAATGGTTGATGTTTATTCCATTCTTGGGTTGTATCATGCAGGGCCGAAGAACTTTCGTTGGTTATACTGGTCTGCGACAGCATTCTATTTAGTAGTGCAGTTACCAATAACCTAGGGTTCTCGTACCTTTCGGTGATAATCTTCCACGCAGCAGAGTAATTTGTATCCGAAATAGCAAGATGTTGCACTAATTTCTCTGCCTCGCCTGATAAGCTGCTTTTGAGATACCACATCTTCTGGTACTCCGACATTGTCTGCTTGTGCACTACTTCAGTGAAAAGATCATGAAATTGCCGCCATTTCAAGTAATCGCCATCAAAACGTTGCAGAACAATTTTAGGCAGTTTCATCACAGAGTTTGTACTCACATCTGCTTTGTGGTCATTGCTCTTACTACCCACATAATTGTATAGTTGCGCCAAAGTATTTTGAACTTCTTCCACTAAACTGAAGTATTCCTCTGCATCATAACTTATTATTGTGGGATCATCGACACTATCCCAGATTTTGTAGTGGAGCCTTTGAACGTCATGTAAGTATTGTTCTATTGTTTTGATCTTAAGCTGGCAGAATTGCTCTGTATAATCTGCCTTGATTGTAGCTAATCCTGCTACTGTTTTACGCAATACAGCTAAAACAGATCGTTGTTTATGTAAAATTCCGGCTATGCTTGCACCAAAATTCTCATTCTTATTTTCTGTATGGTTGGATTGCGTTGTTGCTAGATTATCTTCACTATTAATGTCTTTCAATGCCTTATCCGCTTTATCGATTGGCTCACGCTTCTCTTCTAAGGCTTGAGTGAATTTTTTAATTGCCTCAATCTTTTCATTCATATCTTAGATTATCTGCTCATAGACCTTCTTTATCGCTTCATAATAACCAGTTGAGAGGTATGGATGATCTGATATGTCTCCCGATTGCTTCATAGAAGACTGCGTTCGTTGAAGAAAATTCATTCCAGAAAACATTTAGGGCATTCGATCTTGACTTTAGATAATCTAAAGTTTTCTTGTCCGCGGGATCCGTCTTATAGTTGGCGATTATCTTTTGAATTTCGCCTCCAATCTTCTTCTGCGTAGTTATACGGTCTTCTAAACTCATGACCAAATCAAATGATCACGTCGGGGTCACCAATGTAAATCAGAAGTTCTTTTACTCTGATGGATTGTAGATGAGCTCACGATACCTGTATCGTGAACGAATTTGTTGCAGTTGTGCCCGGTTCTTGTACCGACACAGTAAGTAATTTATTGTCCGTCGCAATGAAGATGGTGATATGATGATGCTTACGATGCTTGTATCGTAAGTTACTTGTTGATTGTTTTCGGTTTTTGTACCAAAACAATCTTAATCGAGACTCAAAAAGCGAAAGCTACTGGTAAAACAGCACCTTGTATATGATAATGAAAACTGATATATTTAATTTATTTTGCACGATATTTATACAAACTTTACAAAAAACTAGAGTTACTTGAAGCTAGGGTCAATAATCATTACAGCAGTAAACGCATTGCTGACATACACAAAATTAGCGCATTTACAAATTATTAAAGCGAATGACCTGTGCTGGTTGCGCGTTTTTATTTTCGTGTTACAAACCAATTTATGTGTTGTCAGCGAATGCCTTTATGCTTTCTAAGAGAAGGTCAATGATTTGTGAAATGCATGCAAATGAATTGATGAATTGTCTTTGTTGATTTAATTAAGCATGAAAAAGCGACTTAAGATTAAACAGAACTCAATGACTTGCTGCCTCCATTTACCATGTATAAAGTTGTCATCTTCTTCGTGGTCAACAAAATTATTTTAGAAATAAGCGCTGTCTTTGTGGAACATAAGAAAATTGTGTAATACAACTGTAGCCAATGCAACTTTGCCCACATTTTTTGGGTAGCAATGAATCTTGTTTCCTAGAACTCTCCACCTATTAGCAAAATTCCGAAGGCATTTTCAATACAGACTCGTGCTTTTGACAATCGTTTATTAAACTTATTTTTTCGGGAATTAGGCATTCGCCCAGGGTAGGTTCACATAAGGTTTTTTTCAACGGAAAAGCTGCATCACCCACAAAATAATATGGGAAAGATATATTTGTGGTAGATTTACTTCGCCAGGAACATCTAATCTGCAATTCAAAATTTTATTCCCAAAACGACTTCGTGAAAAAATTTCTCCATCACTCTAACTGCCTACTGCCCCTACATCAACTAAAGTGAAGGAGTAGTCTGAATCGTATACTGCGAGCAACACTATACTATAATTATTTTTATAATTATAGTATAAAGAACCACTCCGCTTGGGGCAAACGATGTTGACATGCTTGCTATCATGCTCGGCATTCCGGTTGTCACCTATTTTATCCCGCTCACTCCTGCATGGAACAGCGACATAAATTTCATGCAGTTCCTCCCATATCGCATCGCAAGTTTCAACAATGATCTTGCTTATGGCTGATAGGCCCATTTTAAATGGCCAGATTAAAACTTGGGGAGAACGTCCGTGCACTAAATACCTTCAAAACAAGTTTTTCCATATTTAAAATATAAAGTAATAATTGTAAAAATAAATACTTACATCAATGTTAGAGCTAGGCGAGTTTCTGGCTGAATCGGTTCCCTTCTTGAATAGCGTTTTAGGCGATCTTTTACAAGGTTCAGTAAACGTTTAAACTTTTCAGCAGACATTCTTGTGACTATAAAGAAATGTTCTTCATCCTTGCTTTTTATTTGTCTCATACAGAATTCAAAAAATCCGGTTTCATCTAGGCTGAGATTGGCTTCTCTAACCCACCATCTTCGTCCACGCACTTTTCGATATAAAAGGTACGCTTTGTATACTAAATATACAGTAAATATTATCCGCACAGTTACAATTGTCCTTTCCACACTTTGGTCCATCGCACTTTTTTCAATATATTATAAAATATTGTCGATAAAAATCTCATTTTAAAAAGCGCTCAAAATAAAAAACAAATGATCTGTCAGTATCTTCTTCTTTCACAATCGTCGCTCACCGCCTGTCGTTGCAATTATGTTCCCAATTTTTCGACTGCTTGTTTCGCAGCGATTTTGTCGCTGTCCTCTATCGCTCGTCGTCGCAATTGTGTTTAAACCTTTAAACGAAGAACTGTAATTTGTACGCGTTCTGCACTAATTAGAATATTTTCTTTCTGAGAATATTTTTTTTTCTTTTCAGCGTTTATATGAAAGATTGTAATTTGTGCGCGTTCTGCACAAATTAAAATCTTTCTTTGTGGAAGTAAATTATTTTTCTATTCTTTCAGGCTAGATGCTTTGTTGGAGAGTAGCCAAAGGCTACTGTCCGAATTAGAAATATAGAGTCTTTTGCCCCTTTTCAGTTACCTAGGAAAATGATGGGTTTTCTCTACAGAAGGTAGAGGAGCCGAAACAAGAAGAGGGTAGCGTATGGGGAATACGCTACAACCTTTGCGACTTTCTTCTCTTCCAAAATAAGGGAAAATCGCTCGGTGGAAAAGAAAATTGCATCCAACAAGAAAACAAATATTTATTTAGTTATGCATCGAATTAAAACCAAAATTAAATCAAATTTTGTAAAGACGAAAAGCAATTTCATTTCAAAGTAACTGACTGGACTGGTTCGTATGTTTATTTTAAATGAACGCAAAATTGCTGGTTTGGAGTAGTACTGCATATTCCGTTGTAAATTGAAATTTGAGGAAAATAGTTTTTGGATCGATGGATGACTTATCGCAACTAGTTAATATACCTATTCTTATACCCTAGTTGAAATCTAAAGGGTATACTAAGTTTGTCATTCCGTTTGTTACACCTCGAAATATTGATGGTAGCGCAAAATGGATTGGATACCCACGCATAATATTAGAAGTTATTTTGATTGTTGTGTGTCCGTCCGGCCGTCTGTTTGTCCGTACGTCTGTGCGCACGATAACTCGACAGCGTATTCACTTGGAAAGTTGACATTTTATGCACGGACTTTAGTAAAGTAAAATTAAGTTCGAAAACGAGACTAATCGGGCAACGCTTTCGTGGGGTTGATATACAAAAATTTCGTTTTCCACTATATATTTGGGCACCGCCTGAGAACGCGACAACATAGAGAGCTAAAATTCGGTACATCATGTTTTTATAGTAATTGAAAAAAAAAGATCAAAAATGAACTAAATCGGGGAGCCCTTTTTTGGTGTTGCCATATAATAAGTGAAAACTTTGAAAACGATCAATTCTGGAAATTTTTGTTGTACCTACTAAAGACGTGTTTAGAATATGAAATCCTATAAAATTGGCTATAATAATTCTTTTCTGTCCGAGGAACCGTTCTAGAAATATATGCGAAAAACCACTTCAAAACCCGAAATTGCACAGTTGGGTGACCATACGAAAATTCATACGGGCATTCGTCTAGAGGGGTGGGTATCATAAGAATTGGTCTTAGACCAATTTTAGCTTTTGTACTTGTTAATATTACGTTTTATTTCAGGCATTAAACAATAAAACTTGCGAACTTGTTATTGCACAAATTACACACGTTAAGCAGCGGGGTAATAAGTTACATTAGGGAAACCACAGAACAAAGATTAATACTGCTACTCAAACCGAATTAAGCGTGTTTTTATAACTCGTCATTAAATTTACTACATGCATTCCTATCGGACTTTTTTATATAGATTTGAGACGATATGATAAAAATCACCTAAAAACCCTAATAAAACTTCAATTCAGTTGTTAAAAAAAAACTTTGTCAGTTGAGATCTATTTACATTTTCAGGAGACTGATACTCAAGGAACAGAAAAAATTTAAATTGCATATGCTCAAAGGAAATGACTTATTCTTATTTCATTTTTATAGTAGATGTGGACTCTTAGCATATCATGCAAATGTAAACAAAAGTCCACAAGAAAATCTCTTTAATGTGTCTCCTTTATTACTTAAAAACGAAAAGAAAAAAAAAACATTTCAAATTTTATCTCTGAGACATATCAATTTTGTGTAAAAATATACATTACCTACATTTTTAGTTGTGAAGCCTCAGTGGAAATCTTTGGTAAAATAAAGTAAAAGTATGCCTGGGAGTTTGTAAAATGAAAAAAGGGACTTCGCAGTCACATTGAAGCTATTAACTAAAAAACCGGGTGACCGAATTCTATATAAACGAAAAATGAATGTGGGACAATCCAAGGAAAACTTTGCCGTCTCAATATTTGAGAAAAGTTCTTTTCACTTTCCGTGTTGTGATTGAGCTTTATAGGAATATTATTCCCATTTTTGTCAGAATTGTTTTCTTGTCTGTTATCAAGGTCTTTTGAATCTATTCTCCGTAGCAAATTACAGATGAATATAGATTCAAGAGATGTTTTTATAGTACTTTGCTCCCCTGAGTTTTTCACTTTATATCGTTTATTTCTTGCACGTACTTTTATATAATTAACCACATGCTGGGATCTGATATTGGAGTATTGTATTCTAGGGTTCCATTACAGTGTGCTGCATAATAGCTATATTTACTGGCTAAATTTTTAAAATATGTAAGTATATTTGGATGCAGCGCTCTTCAATCCATAATCGCATTTCATCTTTACTGGGCAGCTTTATGGACGCATATTAAAAAATAAAACGAGAAAATAAAGCTGAAAAGAACTACTTACCGGAATATGTGTGTAAGCAAAATAAAGTCGTCCTCACAATCGGAGCACTAATGATTCTGGAGCTTTGTAAATTCCAAGCCAAGGGTTTTCATTCCACTGTGAGTTTTAAAATGTGAAAACCAATGACCGCCCCTACGATTGTTATTCTTTTTAGTGACTTCTTTAGAGCCGATATTTGCAAGAGAATGACGATGTTATCAACATTAATAATTTTAGTACTATGACGAAATTTCATCTATGTACTACTACTAACCTAGCGGAATTCTCATTCTGTATTCTTGCCATTGAGGTTAGCAGATAGATTGAATGTGATTTCAGTAAAATGAATCGTCGTACTTTGTTTCTAAAGCTCACCAACCTTGGTGTTGCTTTTCTAGTAATAATTAAAAATTCATATTACATGGTTATATTATTCCTTGTCTAACCATATTCAGAACGTTCGAGGAATTTTTTTTAAACAGAAATCAAAAACCTTTGCAGTAATCCGCAAGGTAGCTTTTTTCGTTGTATCCTTTCGTCATTTCTGTCTGACTAATTAAGATCCCAACATTTTTCATTTAACTGTTTTGGCAACACCTACATATATATATGGGTATGTTTGTAATTTTGGAAATAGAGAAAATTCATTTAATCTTCAGCAATCATTTTTAAGTGCTCTATTTATAGCTAATATGTTCTGTAAAATTTTGAAAGCAACTCTTCAGTTCTCAGCAAATAGACCCAAATTATAAATTCACGATACCAAAATGGAAGCGTACCCAGGTATGTAGTTTGAACGACTTTCTTGGATGGAAAAGTGGATTTTTTCCGCTCGTAATTGTGCGAAATCGATACGTCGTGGAAAATGACATCCTATGACAAAAATATTCAAAACAGAACACTAATGTCCCTAAAAGAAAGAACGGAAAAAATGTATGCGAAATGTAGTAACTGGGGTGTATGTGACCCAAGTGCATGAAAATGGATTTTCCGGTGAGAAAATAGTCCCGAGAAAGTCATATCTGGTAGGCTTTGCGGTCATTGCTTTAAAATGTTACTTATGATCAAATCAGTCCTTTTGCTACGTATACTAAATACAATTGCATTAACAGATTCACCCAAAAATGCTCATAAAACTAAATTCATATCATATCCTTTTGTAAAAAGAAGTCGCTCATATATTTTGATTTGGGTGGCAATACATTTATTAGGCCCAATGAATATTGAACACAGCACAACACAGCATGTTTTCATGGAAAAGCCTAGTACTAAGGTTCGCACTAAACTAAATTTTAGCGGGTCTCCAAAATCGGGCCGTTCTTTAGCAGCTAAAATATGACAGCGGAGACTCAGAGAAAAGATATATTAAAAACAAGAAGAAGAAGAATTTTGAATTTTTTTTTACGGAAATATAACGCCCGGTCATAATATTTCTAGAAACAGATAGTTAAAATTATTTAGAAATATTAAAGATATGAAAATAATATGCATAATGTATATACAATAAGAAAAAAAATTATCAATGATATTGAAAATACGGCCACGAGAAGAAATCCAATTCATCCGTACTTACAGCAAAGATGTACAAAACTACGTTAACTACAAAAATCCGATCAATAAATTTATCAAATCTCAGAACTCGGCAATAAATATTTTTAGCGTGCTAAAGAACGGCCCGGTCGGATAAATTCAAGCTAAATTTTTTGGAGACTTACTGGTGGTGCCATCTCTAATCAAAACCCAAAGGCAAATTTAGCGCGTTGACCTTAGTACCGCTCTCGCTAAAATTCAGGATAAATTTTCGCCAATATCTTTTAGCTTGCTAAATTTTCATACAAAATTTAGCTTAGCGCGGACCTTAGTACTAGGCTAAAGAAAATTATTCAGAATCGGGTACGATATAAAGGAGCAATACTTTGAATGGGAACGATATGAGTTAAGGTATAAACTGAAAATTGGATTTTAAAAAACCAGATTTTTGAAGCAGGATAATATTGGTATTCGGGGTTTTTATTTTTCCTGTTTTTCGGTTTATGATTTTTTCAGTCGTTTGCAGCAATTTAATAAATCCCACATACATTTCTAGCTTTAATTATGTAAATTTTGTTGGTCGCTATGAACCCAATTTCATTATTAGCAGTGCTTTCATATTTAATAATTAAAAAACAAAAATTGAAAAATAATTGAACCACCTTGTATTCTTGGGCACAACCAAATTCTTACAAGAACGGTTTTTCTATATCAGAAGCAACACACAGCACGACAGATCCAAGAAAGTGCAATTAACAGGATACGAAATAATATCAGACACCAGTGACTGCTGTTCTCCATTAAGTCGTGGATGTGTATCTGCCCTGCCTAATAATAGAATATATATAGCTGCCACGATTTTCGAAAAACATTAGGTCGTATATATAAAAATGAAGTATTTCTTTCAAAGGTAAAGGTAAAAGTAAAAGGTAGAGTTCACAAGCAGAAGTTTGAAGGAAAAATTTTGCTTTATTTCCCACTTATAATCTTTTCCTTTTCTTTGCAAGCAAATCCACGCAAAAAAGGGAAAAGGTAGGCACGAGAGCCGCGATACGTTGCGCCGCCGAACAGATTAAAACTTGCATTTACTGTATTTACATATACATATGCCCTTCGAATTTGTAATAATACTCGGAACTTTTATTTCGCATTGAAGTGTTAAGATTCTTGAATATTTGTGATTACAGAAGATGGCAAGTGACGAAGAACCGTCAGACGACCATTTAGAGCCACGAGCCACCGGCGATGAGCAATCTGAATTCATTGCCGAAAGGTTAAAATAATACCCTGAAATATTGGAAAAATCTCCACTCCCCGCGAAAAAAGTAAAGAAACAAGTGGCTATTGAGAAAGGTGTTATAGAGTACGGACAGCTGTATGGAAAAGAAATGACCTCAAACGGATTAATGAAAAAGGTGGGCAATGCGAAGACAAGATTAAAGACCGTTACGACCATGGGAAATGATAACGATGGAAGCGATGGATGCGAATGTAAACCCTACCGTCGCACAAATCCGAGGTAAACGAATAAAATTTCCACAAAAATTTGTATTATGTGTTGTTCATTTACGACTATTTTTAGAGGTGGCCTAGAAATAGGATCACCATTACACCACAACTAACAGCTGTCGCAGCACAACCTACAGCAAATCATTAATGCTTGGTGCAAAAGCTTGTCGGGACTAGATGCATATTTTCTAAGGCAAATCCTTCAGTTTTAAAGGAAAAGGTACTTTTTATGAATCTCAAAACAGTGAAACCGTTTCCTTTGTGAAATAAATATTTTGATTTCTGCAAGTAGAAGCAAATCCTTTTTCTTATAAATATGACCCAATGAAACACATCAAACTGTAAATGGCAGAAAATAAAGAGAAAAGACTGACTACACTTTTTCAAGGCAACTGCAGAACTAACATCGGGATTATTACAAAATACTTTCAGGCCTGCGTGTTTTTTTTTTATGCATTATAAAGCCAAGCTCAGCGGATATTAGAGGGACATGGGGAGAGTAACGGAAGTACTAAGTTATGTCACTCTTGAATCTGCACAGTTTCTAAGACAGGAGATGGCAGACTATTCCACATTCGTACATTTCGGGATAAAACAGCATCATGCAATTTGATTGTACAGCCGAAGGTATTTTGATGGGTGAAAAGATGTACGCGTCTTGCAGCGGGAGTACTACCTTTAGGAATTAATCCACAAGAGATCAGGCTAGATATTTCTTCAAAACATTGAACATAGCGACGATGACACGGAAGGAATCCAACATTGCGGAAGTGCTCAAGTGAGTCATATGACAAGTTATTGTCACTTTAGCGACGAGCTTGAAGGTTCTTTTGAACAGTAACTAATGAAATGAAAGGTGCGCGACCAGCACTGTCTCAGAAATGGAAATTGTATTCTATTCTAGGTCTGATATAGGATTTGTAGAGTAGCGCTAAATTCGCCGGGCTAAAATATTTCTTTTCAGAAATCCAAGACGCTCTGAGGACTTTTTGGTGAAAAGGGCATGATGCCAAACTCTATCAATGGCCTGTGAAATATCTACGTCGACAACCCTGAACTCAACAAAAGTCTGAAGACTGTGAATCCCCTACGGTTTTCGTAAGAAAAGTCAGCAAGTCTCCAGATGACCATTCATGCCGTAAGCCATTTTGGCGATCGCACATTAGTTGACATCCGATAGAAACTGAAATAGATGATACGAAAAATTACTTATCTCCAAAAATATTGAACATTTTAGACTCACATTAAATCAAACCTCGTGCTTGATTGTATGAGATTCTCAAACAAAACTAATATAAGATTTTATTTACGTGGCCTGACCTGAGACAACATAAGTTGTAAGCTGTCTCAAGTCAAACTAAGCAGGTTCCAATTATAGTACATGTGGGTGAGGTGCTTGAATAAAAGAACATGCTTTATGATGCAAACAAAGATATTAAGTTTATTGGGGATTTAGCCAGAAACATGAATCAATTAGAAAAAAACAATAAGCTACAGTGATTAAAATAAATTAAATGAAGTGGCAAAGAAAAATACGCACGGATCAATAATTGGATCTGTTTCTTCCGGTGGTATCTCTCAAATTCTTCATTCCTACCATACACTTGATTAAAAAAACATCTTACCTAACCTGACAAAGTGGTAGAAAGTAATACTATAATGCTTATTCTAAGACCTATTAATCATTTAACGATCAAATCCATAGATCCGACCCATATATTGCACATGATGAACTTTCGCCAATGATAATGAAGTACACTAATGAAGTGTTTTCCTCCTTCATTATAGCTATAATGAGAAAAAATGTGCTAGATTTGGCATATAATGTAAATCTGGAGCTCCGCTGTGCATCTGCCGATTTGAAAAATAAGAAGAAGAAATGCAAAGAAATGCAAATCACAAATTATTTTATTTAATATTTTTTTAAATAAAATGTGTTTCTCATTTGGAAATTGTTAAATTGAAAATAAAATAAATGAAAACAAAGTTAATCGCGTTAATTCGATCCATATTGCTTCTTTAAGGTGATATGTTCATCAAAACCAGTTTGACAGCACAACTTAATTAAAGAAATGGCTGTGTGTCCGCAGTTTATAATGAATCATTATAGACTAATGAGTCGTTAGTTATTTCTTCATTAAGAGTGCTGTCTGTCTAAGACATAAGACTTTTCCCCAACATCAGTTAAGCGTGTCGCTGTGATAAACGCACTGATTTAAGGTTATGCTAAGCATATTTGACATAACGAAAAAACACTCAAACAATCTACAAGGCAAAATCTAAACCCAGCACTCACCGAATACTTTCTTCACTGCATTTTTTTATCTTTAATTCTTTTAGGTTAACTGCAATTAACTAGACCACTACTTAGAATGAACTCGTGTACTTTTTACTTGTAATACACTTCATTATCTATACCTTCCAACCTTTTATTATCTACACCTATTATTGTCTGACATTTTTGGGTTTCTTTTCTACTCACTACTATATCTATGGGTTTCTATTCCTGTGGTTATTTTTACATTTGATTTGTATTCAATTTCCTTTTGTCATGAAACACTCGGTAGCATAAATGCTGAAACTTTTGACAATTAAATCAGATATCAAAATGTAGTGATATCTGACTTAAAAGCCAAAGGCAAATTTGTAATCCCAATGTAAATACAGACCAGTGACGTGATTCTGGTGCTCTTTTTCGCGAGTTTGTATGTAAGGACATGGAGTTTTCTGACTATATGTAGAGAATAAATCGGTCCAACCGGATCACAAAATATTAATAAAATCTAGGATAAATAAAATATGGAACGAGCTTGAATGACAAATTAACGTGTCAACTTTTGAGGCGGATTGTGGAACTTTTCAGATTATATTAAAAAAAAAAAACTTACAGAATGTGATTAAGCTATGCAAAAAAACGTCCAGGTATTTTTCTTTCCTTCACAAATATTTTTCTCTACGCATATAATTTTTTAGCGCATGCGGACGACGTAATTATCTAAAAATCGGTACGAGATTGCGCCTTCGATAAGCGACTAACGGTTTTCCAGAATCTCAATCCGGTTTTATGGTTGCGAAATATGAAAGGTCACCCAATTAATATCATGCCAACTGAAACCACTCTACATGCCAAATCGGATACACACTTCAACTCTTTCAACATAAGCCACAACATCTGCAAGCTCCCATAATTCACTTAAGTCTTTAATTTGGAACATTGTTAATCGGGTGTTTTGTTTTATGTAAGAGCACCACTGACTTATAACAATGGACTGAGCCAAAACCCTCGAGAATACTTCCCAAGCCATGAAACAGAAATCTATATGTGTGCGTTCGGAGTCCGTTCTCTAAAATGTTCTATATTGATGCTTATGGAAAAGTGCCAAACATTGACTTTATATATGCCATAGAGCCTAAACTAGTATCCATACAGGAAAATAGACTTCTAGTAATTTAAAGCATGGTGCCTTACCTTCCTAAAGGCTACACTTACTACATACCTTACTTAACAAAATAATAAAATAGTTTTGATTCCAAAGTAACCTTACGATTTTACGCTCAATTCATCTTAGCTAAGTGATAATTGCATGTGTGTATGTGCAGCCGGAGTCCGAATCTGTAGGCAGCTACATTCGATATCATCAGCCCACGGCATGCCATGACGGCACAGCGACATTGCAATGATTACTCAGCTGAGAATGTTTGTTTGAGAAATCGTAGTCGTTTGGTTAACATAAATTTTTTTAAATAATTTTGTTAGGAAAGGTATGAAAATTTTATTACGGTTCGGAAGATAAGAAAGCAAGCTTAACATTATCCTTACACCATTTTTCTGTATGGATAATAGTTTAGGGCGGATGAGCTATCCAAATCAAACTTTTGTCAGTTTTACATAAGAACACTGCAAATATTTTAGAATGTAAGGACTCCGATGGGCCTCGCATGTGGTAGGGAGGGAGTCTGTTTCATGGCTTGTGAAGTATTCTCGAGGGTTTTGACTGAGCGTATTGTCATTTTCCTATAGGAAAGCATGGCACAAGTTTTATAGTTCTCTCTTTCGCCCTATGGCAGAGTTGGAGCTACCAACACAAAATATTGCATTCTGGAACGTTTGCTTATGCCATTTGATGTTTTTATGTTGGCTACAGATGCAATCACCGCAGTAGGAATAAGGTAAAGAGAGTGTCTACCATGCTCTGTCTCTCTTGCCCATAAGCAGGATTCAGTTACGAATAACTTTTGAAAATTAAAGTCGGAATGAGTTTAATTCCTTATAAGCGATTAAAATATCACTTGGACAGAAGAAAATATATTTTTTTAGCTTAATTCGATTTTCGGGTGTAAAATTTCATTTGATTGGTTGAGTTTTACATGTTTTTTATGTAATCGTTTTAAACGGTGCTCTAACGGTGATATACAGAAACAGAATATTTTTTGTGCCACATGAAATAGCAAATCGCTCAGTCCATTGTTATATAAGTCAGTGAAGAGCACAGATAGAATTCAAATCTTGGAATTTCGATATTATGGGGTGAAGTAGACCCAGGGATTCAGATTGAATTCATCGTTGAAAAGTACAAGAAAAGGTCTCGGTCTAGTTTCATAAATATAAAAATTAAAAAAATAAAGATAAAAGACAAGATGTGTAAATCAAAATGGAAATGATAAAGGTCTCAAAAAGAAGTGCAATAAAGTTGATTTACCGGCACGTGACTTTTTCTAACCCTTCACTAAATTTGAATAGTAAATGGAGGTCGGAATATTAAACAGGCCCGTTATTAGTTTTCTAAGTATTATCCAGTGCATTGATTTCTCCAATCCCTTGCGCAACCACCCGTACATCTACATAATCACTTGCAGAATTTTAATTTTAATTTAATTAAACATAATTCATAATCATGGTAATAAATGGGTGATAAAAACAGATATAAGCATTCAAACAGGAATTCGGATTGGAAAAGCTCAACGAAAGCCCGGATTGAAACGGAAGGGAGGAGAGTTAATTAATAAAATTAAATGCGCCACTCATTTGGGAGAGAAAATATACGTGTAGATCTAAATAGTCATAGAAAAATAATAATCAAGGGTTGATTTGCTATACGTATGTAATTATTATCCGTATACCCATCAGATAAACGGATTCAAATGAGTAAACTTTCGTCTATCGGTTATATTTTCTGAACAGACTAAATTAAACACCATTCGCATTTTTACCCAATCATATGGAAAAATTTCGTCGAAACTCCCAACTGAGAAAAAAATGTCACAGCAAATAAGAAACGGAAAAGGAAAAATATTTCCACTGGGATATTTAGGATTCCTTGCATTCGATACCTGCTTTATTCGTCATAGTTCAATGGCAAATATTCTATGAGACGTCTCCTTCGTATCTGAAAAATATTTATAATGCATTCCTTCCTCCCATTTATTGGAATATTTGTCGGAAATGATTTCAGGGGATCTGAATACGCTTCAATATTCGAAATTAATATGTTAAAATATTTTTCTTGAAAAACTCGCTTTAATCAGATTCAGTTTGCTCGCTATATGTATATATTGTATATATGGATGCAGACGATAAAATTCGAAGGCTTCAGAAAGCTGAATATGTAAATATATGGCTTTTTGTCTCTATAGGAGCTTCAAACTTGTCATGAAACAAACTTTTCCGGATGTTTTGTATAACCTAAAAATAGGTAAAAGGTTTATTTCATACCTAAATAAAATCTATTCTGGTATGTAGCTCCGATCCAGATTCCATACCGTAAATCTTCTTTACTGTAGGTAACCCAGCAAACTTTCACAAAAAAACTTTCATTCTACAGGTTTTCGCTTTAACGAAGACAATAAATTTTTAATCAGAAATTAAAAAAAAAGTCTACATTTGACATTTCTGAATGTTATACGCGATTTTGTTCACCTTTTAATTAGACACAAATTTAGTTATAGAAAACAGTGTAAAAGTTATAAATGTCTCTACTGATTTTTGGATTTATATGTCTATTACACGGTTTAAAAAAAAAAAAAAATGAATAGTGTGCATAAATTAGAGTTATCGAAGTTAAATGTATGTACATATGTGGACCAGTATGCATTTATTTGGTTAAGTTCAAAAAATGTCAAGCATCTACAAGTACAAAGTGAATATTCAAATGAAGAGCAGCAAAAAACAGAATTTTCTAATGTTGAAAAGTCCCCAAGCATAAAATATTTAAATTCGAAATATCTAACGATAAAATCCCCGGACACAATATCCCCAATCCTCAAGATCCCCAGGCGAAAAAAATATGCTTTATGTGACTCTCCAAAAGTAGATCAGTCGCTCATAAGCATAAGGTTTGATAAAAATAAATCTGAAATTGAAAAAAATTAAGAGCTGCAAAAGAACTGAAATATAAAGCAAACAAACAAATAAAAATTAAAAAATTAATTAAAAAAAATAATCTTAAGAAATAAAGAAAAAGTGGAAAAAAGAAAGCACGGAACAAAAATTCATGGCCCTCCACGAACTTGTTGATCTGTATCACGAATAGCATGAAAATATGATTAATTAAATCAAGGCTGTAAATTAGAAATTCCAAAGAGAATCACGACTCCTTTGATTCCAATTTTAAGGTTAGGAATTTTGTGCTTGGAAATTTCTATTTGGTTGGTTGGTTGGTGGGGGGGGAGTACTGTGGAATGGATCCAGATACATCTCCATGAAACGTAGAGTTCACTGGAGAATAGGAGCGCGCACTGTTAGCCCACCAGTTGGTAGAAGTATTGTTACGAAGTCAATAAAAAGTATAATTTCAAATAGGCTCTCTTAATTTTAAAATATAGTACAACATCACACTATTAATACGGGAAACATATGTTCCTTTGGGAGGTGTTAAGGTCCGTCGACTCCAAATCGTGTGATATATTTACCGTCAGTGTAGAATCAGAAAGTTGGCTGGAAGCTGCCCCAATTATCACCAGAGTGACACCTCTGTGTCTTCAGGTACCGTAAAATGGTTAATAGCCTCTTAGTAGACGAAATATATATTCGGAAACAGAACAAAATCTTATAAGACAAATTCCTAAAGATACCCCTATCAACATGAACTCATCTGTATAAAAGAAGAGTCCAAATGTCCAAAGCTGATCCGCAACAGATGAATGGTGAATAGGGCCTTCTTGGCCTACCAATTGAACAACAACATTCCTGACATTTAAAAACAGAATAAGTTAACAGTGGGATTTAATTTAAAATTAACTTGAAATGATAATTATTATAGAATTTTCTAATAAGATGTATACTTTTGAAATTAATATTCATTTTATTAATCTGGAATGCATTATTTGTTAACTAAAAAAGAAATGCAAGTCTTGTCGTATAGACCGAAAATCGAGCCATGTCAATATAATAATTAACGAACCCATTGGATAGTGTGATTTCCGGCAGCTACGATAGTACGATAACATAAAAAGTTGTGACCCGCATGCTCTGTTAAAAATTTTTACCAAAGGAAATAATTAAAGTGAATTAAAGGTTTAAACTTTTTTTAATGCAGAAGTGAAGGTGTTTATTATTGCGTTAATTATTGTTGTTGTGAGACAATTGTGCCATCTTTGGGCTCAAATAATACAAGGTTGCGGGGAATATACAGTTTAAGTATTCATGGTTATCTAAGTACACAGGGTAGTACAAAGTATAGGGATCTATATTCCGAAATCATATAACATATAGCACTAAATAAAGCACAAGAAACAATAATAGAAGACCAAACAAATAAATAGAATTTTTTTTGACATTACTGAAATTTTTTACTATTTATTATTCAGTCAAAACAAAAAAGTAAATGCATAAATAAATAAAATCACGCCAAACTGGCTGACCCAAAGTTTTCGCGCATTTAAGCTTGGTGGATTTCAAGGCTCACACTAATACATACATAAATAACAAACTTTGTTTTACTCACCAAACAGCCGCTTGTAGCAACTCGCTCCCAAATAGTTTGTGGAAAACATATATGAAATAAAATCCACAGTAGATGAAAAAAGGGCAAATAAAAGTGAACCAAAGTCCAAAATTCAAATCAAGGGAACCAACAAATGAAATAAAGCCTAAAATATTTGTAATGATGTGTGTAAAGTAAGAACGCGTCCGACGCGTTCTTACTTTAAATTGAATATCAATGCGCGAGCGACCTATACCCTTTGCCGCCACTGCCTCCCCGCCGGCCTTACGCGACCCGCTTTTACTTTACACATATCGTTGGGAAATATTTCCTTCATTTTCTAATGATTTTTGGGCATTATTTTATCACAATCAATTTTGTTTCTTGGCCTTTATTTCATTTACGAATTTTTGATTATGCATCAGTATGAAATAACGCCTCAAATCTATAAGGGAAATAAAATCCAAAAGTGTGAAATAACAACCAAAAATTGTGGACATTATTTCACATTTGGCACGTTAAAATTTATATGGAACTCTCGGGTCTTATTGCACTTTTATCTTTCGGGCGATAATTCGTTGGACGTTTTTTTCCGGAGCTGCAACACCCCATAACTGTTGAGATTGTTTGACAAAAAGAAGGATGGCTATCCAATTGTAACAGTATGTACAAGTGTCAATTATCAAAATCCGATAGTGTATAATGTTTTTACTTTTTACATATACACTTACGTACCTGCATTTGTGTATCGGATTCAACTGACACATGATTACTTTTCAACTTCGTTGTAAATTTACAATGCTTCTACTTGGGCATAGTAAAGGAGAAGATGCAAGGTCCACAAAAAAAAGTCCAGGAAAAAGCCCCCTGCGACGCAAAATACATATTTATATCTTAAATTATTAGTTAAAATGAGTGTATAAAGTCTGCATAATAAAAATTATTGCCAAAATCGATGGGTAAAAGTAAGATATTGTGAATCGTCTCTTTCCAGCTATTGTAGGGTAGGCATAGGCTGTGTTGACGTTTTCTCCTTTAGGGGTAGTATATACCTAATTATCATGTGCTCATAATAACCTTCATAATGTTCTGCGTAAAATGCACTTGCATCTTCGCAACTCTGTAACTATGCAAACTGCAATTTTACTACTTTGTAACTTTGCAACTTTGCGACCTTGCAAATTTGCACCTTTTAAACTTTGCAGCTTTGCGACTTTGTAACCTTACAACCTTGAAGCTTTACAGCTTGCGTCTTACCAGGGTGCCGCAAGGACCTATTCTTGGCCTTTTATTGTTTGTTCTTCTTGTTTATGACTTGTTTTGTTGTGTTAGGCTCAGAAAGTTGCATTTGTCTGCCAATGATTCTTAACGATATTCCTCTCAAGACCAATGTAGTAATTAAATGATGAAATCTCGTCTTTATGTATCGCCAGGACGAACGTAGAGTAGATAGGAGAAGCTTTGTAAAAAAGTAGTCTCCGCTACTATGACGGGGCAGCTGTAAACAACAGATGCCCGGTAGTAGTATCAAAAGTAAATTTGGCACGTTGGCGCAGATGTAAACAACAGATGCCCGGTGGTAAAATAAAAGACTACGTGTTGTTTTCTCTAACTGGTGAAATCAATTGTGCTTTATTGGAGTATCGCTACTTAATTTATACAAACGTGAATTTGCTAGCCTAAACTTAATTATGATTAATGTACATTAAACACGTTAAAACTAAGCCGCTTTTTTGCACTTATGTGCTGAACTCCGGCAGAAAGAAGTGACGCAAAATAATAGACCCGTATTACGCTGGTTGCAAAAATGTAAACAAACGCATGTAAACAATTACAGTCACTTCTTTAGGTTGTGACGCATATTTGGCTTAGCGTATGTTTTTGCATAATTGCAATAATGCAATCGATCGCATTTATTGTGATTGATTAATTGAGCGATGGGTTTTGGTCAATTGAATATTGTAAGAATGTTGTAATCGCATTCTTGAATTTTAGTTGGTTTTTATTGCATACGCAAATACAAATCACACCAGTTATATTTTATCAATATGAGCCGTTTATTTCGAAAGTGGTGCAGGTCTATTTGAATAGAGTATTTCTATTCTCTCCAGAATTCTTTAGTAAACAAAACTGATTAATAAATTTACACTATCTTTAACTTCAAAGTGCGTAAAAGTTCACAGTCAAATCCTATAAGTATTTTGAAATTATTTGTTTGAATGAATCTAAACTAAAATATTTCAATATATCATCGTAAAAAAATATAGACTTGCACCACTTTTAAAATTAACGGCTCAGAGATTTGGTAATAGAATCACTTTAACAACCTTGAAAATATTAGGTAGGAAATTTGGAAGAATTCCGTAAACTTGTCTCTTGTAAACCGACATTGACTAAATTTATATAAAATAACATATTAAATTTAATCAATACCTACTTGTGAATATTAAATTACTGCTCCTTTCTCTTTGTTATCCTTTTAGTTTTATTCATTTGTTTGCCATTTTCGGGTTTAATGGAAACCCTATAATAATTTCCTTTCCAGTAATTCAATGTTTTTTTCTCCCAAAAATGTTTCACTATTGTTATTGCTTTACATTGAGTGCCCTAATCACTATATGGTTTTATAATTACCGAACCTTAGAAATTTCACCAACCAATCGCCCATCCGTTTTCTTTTTCCACTTTTCGATTTTCTTTTATAGAATCTTTTTACCGCTTTTCTATTTTCTTTACTAGAACCATTTTACTCTTTAATTTCTTCGTCCGTACTGATACCACGAACTGGTAAAAATCAGCTTCAACGGTGATCAAGTCAGGTAGAAAATCCTTAATTAGCACTTTCTACCTTGCGAAAATGTTAACATTGCTGCTGGACTGGTTAAAACTTGTCCATTTCCAGAAAATTTGGGCCAGAAGGTGGCTTAAAAAATAATACCATTCTACCCTTTAATAAATATCAGCCAACGTAGTTTGAAATCACGGCGCGCACTAAAGATATTTTTTGTAATATTTAAATTTAGTAGTTGTGATGCCCCAGTTCTCGTACCAGTGAAAGAAACTCATCTACCAATTCGTATGGCTGACGTGGAGAATATACATAATTGTGGAGGGACCATGTCCAGTTGTGCCAGTCAGATCGATCTAGTCTTGATATGTTACGACAGAAATTTTTCTTCTTGCTATTGGGCTACTTGACAATATAAAAAACAGCATGTTGATCCTGAATAAAACAGGAGTTATTAATATAATCTTTTAATGTAGAACGCCTTTCAGCGTCGGCATCGTTGTAACGAAAGATATGGAATTCGAACACAAATTGAATATTATTATTATTATTATATAATAAATATTCTAAAAACATAAAAACTCTTCGTATATAAGCTGATACTGCAGCAAATTATTTTATATAAACTATGGAACTTGGATTTGACACCAGCAATCTGACCTATCAACTAACTTTCGTTTTTTTCTTCTTTTTTTTCTAAAATCAACGCCTACTAAAACATGTCTCGAGAAATCACTGAGTACTTCTGAAGTTAGTTTCGTTTCCAAAAATCTTCAAATGTCGACACGAAACTGAGGTGCCCAGTGAATACGACAGAACGAGATGCTCAACGAAACGAAACCTAAGGTTTCAGTGCGCAAGAAAACGGCGTGGCAGATTTATGGTTCGGCCTCCACGAGTCGTCCGATATGGCAACACAGTGTTCCCAGCTGGAAGCAATTTGTACCCGACGCGAATATTGTCCTGATGAAAGCCTTGTTCCATTGTTCGTTTCGGGACGAGTGTTGTTGTTGGTGTGGCTACCGGCGTGGCATCTGCAATTGGTGGAGCAGAAGCATATATATGGTGGTTGTCTGAATTGACTGTCGAGCTTCCGTTGGGGATCTGTACAATCGCTGGGCCAGTTTGTGTTTGTGCTGATCAAGTTGTGTTGGGTCTGCAGCTAATTTTAATATCCCTTCTTACGTTTCCGACCTCGTTGTAATAAGGCTTCAATCCTTTCACGGAAATATTTGCTACCTGTCTTTAATTTTAAATGTGTAGAAATGTTCACGTCGTTTAACAACTTTAAATGGGTATTCGTAAAGCGGTTGGAGGGAAGTTCGAATTCTATCGATTCTTACGAAAACATGCGAACTATTATCTAGCTCTTTCTGCTGCGGTAGCGAGGAATTTCCTTCAGAAGACGGTCCTAATACCTAATAAAATGAGAAGTAAAACTTCAGATCAGCATTTATATTTGCATGTAATAATCGCTCCTTTAAGGGTTCTATGCCACAGCTCCAAGAAAACGTTTGCTTGAGGTTGATAAGAGCTGGTGCATTTGTGTTCAAAACCCAGCGTTTTGGAAAATTTTATAAAAAGTGCGGGCTCCAATTGTGACACTTTTGTCCTAGGGACCCCAAAACGGGCTAACCAGTTCCGACGGATTGCTTTAACTATCGTTTCAGTATCGATGCCTGAAAGTAGAATTATAGAATTTTCAGGCAGTATATAAAACCATGAGAAAGAGTAATTAATTTTTCGCTTATCATTCTTTTTGGGGCATTTCAAAAAAAAAATTCAAAAGCGATGAATGATATGCTGCATGAGGTAAGAATCGGTGATAATAATTTATCATCCCCAGGAAACACGTAGATATTTTACAGTAACATAAAGCTTGCAACATTTCTGATACCATCACGAGTAATCAGATGGCCTAAAACTCTTACTTCCTGTAATAGGATCTTACACATCTTGATAGTAATAATAAGTCCGTGATCTTTGAGGTGCGATAAAACTTTATCTAAATGACTGATATAGTGCGTGTAAAGCCATGACCATGGTCAACAATAGTAAACAAAAGTCAGAACGAAAAGAGAAATAAAAACAAACAAAGTTTACTCGACCTCAAGAAGAATTTGCAACGCAAGCAATTCTGCTATGCAAGCATAATATTTTATTGATAAAATGTACACACCTGAAGTCATTGCTTTACAATATCGATAGATTATGATTCAATCAGAAATTGTGTGATCAAAAATGCTGACACTACGATTTCTGATTATTAATTTTGTATATTGCAATTCTGCAATAATCCCCCCTTTAGAATTGTAATGAAATATTGATTCTTTGTTATCGATTAATATAAATAAGCTGCTATTATTGAATAAAATCAGAACTTATCAGATAGTTGAAAGACGTCTTTTAATTTCTCAAGTAAAGAGCGGCATACTGTGCCATACCAATATAAACCGGCATACTCTGCCTCATAAGTACATCGGCAATCTCTGCCATTAAAAAACAATATCGGCATCCCCTTTGCCACCAAGGGATAATATTATCACAGCGGCTCTTTAGCCATAAGTCGCAAGTGCGGCAGCCTTCTGCCTATTTAATTAAATACATGTATACAACTCATAGTACGTTTGAATAATCATGGACAGTTCTTTAAATACATCGCGGAACAAGCTTATTACATGGCGACCCTGCAAACCGGACCACCAGTTCTTCAAAACGGACCGTTAAGCAAGACAAAAAAAACTAATCCGACTAAACAAATCATCGTGTGACATCAAAGAAAATAATCCTATTACATCAGCGCAGAACAACGACCCCAGCATATGTAAGAGGACGGCACCAAGCCGTGTAACATGCCCTAAAAGAAGAACAACTGAAGAAACAACACCAACAACCGAGTACACACCCACTACATCATCATACTTAGCCAAGAGCACACCAGCATACATTCGGGCACCTAAAGCTCTACAAATTACAAGAATACCTGAGAAGTACATACCGACTGGACTAAACTCACCCGCAAATAAATACACAGCGAGCGATACAAGAACTCTCCCTGCAAGAAGGATTAGAGAAAGACCCCGCTGCTGGCCCAAAAGCGATAACAATCGTACAGTATAAAGAAAAAAGAAAGCCAGTGAGCAAACTGAATGAGGAGATAACGACGCCTCTATATGTAAAAAAGAAAAGGGGCGGTATAGCAGTGAAGCTACGACACAAATAGCGGAGCTCTACAGGGTAATACCTATAACAGCGGATAAAAGCTTAAAAAAAAATTAATTTACAAGCTCAAATTGGAAAGCCGCAATCGAAAGAGGTAATTGTGGCCCAAAATGCAGCAGCAGCAGCGACAAGTACGGTGGTACAAACAATCTCCATTCATGATGTTCTTCATGTACCGACCGCAGTAACGTTGGCAGTAATACTACTACTGATTCTGCGCAAATACATAAATACCAACATTCAGAGGAACGTAAACAATATGGCTAGCGTTTAATAAAATAATTCGGGCTTATAGATTTTATAATTATTTTTTTATATACGGACATAAATAGCTTTTATAAAATGAATTTTTATGGGTTTCTAGATATTATTTAACAGTAAAAATTATTTTATATTGGATTGGATATTAATGATAGAATAATTCCCTTTAAATACACTTGTAATTAGATCTTTTTCTTTAATGTTTGGGTTCTATAAATAAATAAATAAATGGAAACTTGCGAAAATCTTTTAACTGAAACAAAGAAATTATTAGAAACATTCACGAAGAATCCACAGAGGACATTCTCAAGTAGGAATCTATTAAATAAATACGCTCTGGCCAAAAAGATCAAGAAAGAATTTGACAAAATAATAACGACTCAAAAAGATGAACTGCGAAACAAATTCAATATAAAATTTATAGAACTAAAATCGAAATTAGAAGAAACAAGTAAAAAAGCTAGAATTGGTCTAAGACCAATTCTTATGATACCCTAGATGAATGCCCGTATTAAATTTCGTAGGGTCACCGATCTATTCAAGTTTGATTTTGAAGTTGTTTTTCGCATATATTTCTAGAACGGTTTGTCGCACAGAAAAAATGATTATAATCAATTTTATAGGATTTCGTATTCTGCAGAGGTTTTTAGTACAATAAAAATGTCTTGCACTTATCGTTTTCAAAGTATACGTAAAAAACCTAAATTTTTATATGGCAACACCAAGAAGGAGTTGCCCGATTTAGTCCATTTCAGACATTTTAATTGCTAATGTAGTAAAAACATCATGTACGAAATTTCAGCTCTCTACGTCGACGTGTTCTCAGGCAGTGTCCAAATATATAGCGGAAAACGTAATTTTTATATGGCAACCCTACGAAGGAGTTGCCCGATTTGTCTCATTTTCGAACTTAATTTTACTTTTTTTTTTTAAAGTCCATGTACAAAATTTCAGCTCTCTAAGTATACGCGTTCTCGAGTTATCGTGCGCACGGACGGACGGACGGACGGACGGACGGACGGACGGACGGACGGACAGACGGACGGACGGTCGGACAGACGGACATGCAAAAATCAAAATAACTTTTAATATTATGAATGGGTGTCCAATCCATTTTGCTCTACCATCATTATTTCGAGGTGTTACAAACGGAATGACAAACTTAGTATACCCCTTAGATTTCATCTAGGGTATAAAAACAAGCGAAACACTGAACAATACAGCTGATTCAGAATAGAAAGAATCAGATCGAGAGTCGGACACGTTACAAATACGAATAATGGGTACAAATACATTTGATCTCGCTGTAGCGATAAAAATATTGCCACAATTTGGAGGCAACACAAAAGACCTCTCAAATTTCCTGATATATAGCAAAACGCTAAAAACTGAGGCGCAGCCACAATTGATTGAATTTGTATGGCTAGCACGTCTGAGTGAGAAAGTGCGAAACAAGATGTCCGCAATTGTTAAACCGACATCTATAAAAGGTTTAAAGAATGCTCTGATAGAAGCTTTGAAGACAAAAGAGACCTCACAGAACTTGCAACAAAAATTATCGAATTGCAAGCAACAAAACATCAAAATTCAGGACTTCTCAGACAAAATATTAGAGATAGTCGCAGACCTGAAAAAAGTCCAGATAAATGAAATAGGGGAAGAACACAGAGAGGTAATATGCAAACTAAACGACAGGATCGGATTAAATACCTTTCAAAATGGGTTGAAAGACGCACTAAAACCAACCATCCCAGCCGCACAACCAAAAACATTGAACGCAATAAGCCTCGCAAGCCAGATTGAACAACCTCTGACAGATGAAACAGGAATATTTAGTTTCAATAGAAATCTCCGTAAGCGGCAAAACGGAAGAAACTACAGATATTTCGACAATCGAAATATCAATGCCAATAATTATCCAAACAACAATAACTCGTATCAAAACAGAAACAATAATTGGCAAATCAGAGGATATCAAAATAACAAGTACAATCAAGGGAACAACCAGAGTAGAGGCAATAGCTGGCAAAATAGCTATCAAATCAATAGAGAAAGAAACTTTGTTAGAAACCCTCGGCAAAACCAACAGAGAAGGGTAAATTTTCTACACGAGACATGCAATGCGCCAAGTCCAGGACGTAGTCAGCAAGAAACAGAATAAGACTCAATTCAAAGATATACAACATCAGAAGGCGTACAACAAACTACATAACGCTGACGGACAAACGCACAAACACAAAATTGAACTTCCTCATTGATTCCGGAGCAGACATCTCAATTTGCAAAATAGATTCTTTGAATTGTGAAATAAACAGGAGTGACCAATGCACAATAACTGGAATAACAAAGAATGAAATACACTCCTTGGGCACAGCTAAATTGCAGTTAGCTTATGAATCACATGTCATAGAGCACAGGTTTCAAATAGTGCATTCAAAAACACCGATCACCACGCATGGGATACTAGGAAGAGATTTCCTGTTGAAATATCTATGTAAAATAGATTATGAAACCCTCACAATAACTGCAAATTTGAATGATGACGATGTTACAATACCCATGATGAATAGACTTAAGGATGAAATCAAAATACCAGCAAGAACAGAGATTATCCAAGCAATAACAATCAACATCAACGAAGATAGCATATTCTGCGGCGAAGAATTAATAGAAGGAGTATTTCTGAGTAACACAATAATACCAAAAGAAAGATTTCAGCATATAAAGTTGCTAAACACGAACAATCCCATGGTAACATTAAAACCATTCGCAGCAAAGCTACATCTGCTAAAACATTACGAGATATTAAGAGAACAAAGCAGAAAACCGCATCAAGAGACAGATAAAACTACACGACGACTTCATAAATTGTTAAAAGAACTGAAATTGTAAGGTTTGGATGAAAATGCAAAGAATTCGATCAGAGAGATCTGCAAAAAATATCAAGAAGTATTCCATATAGAAGAAGAGAGGTTAACAACAAATAACTTCTATACACAGAATATAAATACAACAGACAATAACTCCGTCTACATAAATAATTACAGACTGCCACATTCTCAAGTCGATCAAATAAACAAATAGTTCGATAAACTGATACAGAATGATATAGTAGAACTTTCAGTGAGTCCGTATAACTCTCCACTCCTGATAGTACCAAAAAAATTAGGTGAAGAAAAGAAATGGAGATTAGTTGTAGACTTTAGGCAGCTAAATAAGAAAATAATTAATGATAAATATCCACTAACAAGATTGGAAGACATCCTAGACAGACCAGGACGGGAGAAAAATGCTTCTCAACGCTTGATATGACTAACTTTTTTCACCAGATAGAGTTAGAAGAAAATTCAAGAAAACTAACGGCATTTTCAACCAATCAGGGACATTACCAATTTAAAAGATTACCTTTTGGACTGAAAATATCCACGAACAGTTTTCAGCGAATGCTCTGAATTGCATTAAGTTGTCTGGATGACTGCGCATTCATATATGTCGATGACATAATAATACATGGATGCAGCTTTAACAATCATAATCAAAATCTAGAAAGAGTGTTAAAAAGACTTCAGCAGTATAACCTAAAACTCAATCCAAGCAAGTGCAGCTTCTTGAAACCAGAAGTACTATACCTTGGTCATCTAATAACAAAAGATCGAGTCAGAACGGACTCCAATAAGCATAAAGTAATAGAATCGTACCCAGTACCGATGAATGTAGATGACGTACGACGATTTGTAGCCTTCTGCAACTATTACAGACGCTTCATACAAAATTTTGCAGAAATAGCACGACCACTCAATGCACTTCTAAAGAAAAATACACTGTTCCTTTGGACAGAAGATTGCAAAAAAGCTTTTGAAATACTCAAAGATAAATTAATGACTTCACCAGTCCTGCAATATACAGACTTTAGCAAACCGTTCATCCTGACAACAGATGCTTCAAATTTTGCACTTGGAGCAGTCTCTCACAGGGTGAAATAGGACAAGATTTGCCAATATCCTATGCGAGTAAGACACTAAATAAGCACGAGCTGAATAAATCGATAATCGAAAAAGAATTGCTTGGTATACACTGGGAAATCATTTTTTTAGACCCTATCTTTTTGGGAACAAATTCACAGTTGTAACAGATAATCGCCCGCTCGTCAGCCTCTTCACACATAAGAATCCTTCTTCGAAACTAACAAGAATTCGTTTAGACCAAATGGACTAAGATTTTGATATTGTGTATAAACAGGGAAAAATGAATACAAACGCAGATGCCCTGTCAAGAATAAAAATGGACTCTGAAAAATTAAAATCAATGACACCGAAACAAATAAACATTATCACACGTAATATGGCGAAAAAGCAGCAAAACGGAATGGAGAAAAGAGGTAGCGTAAAATCAGACCAACTCTATATATGGGAATGCACATCCATCTCCGACATAAGAAATATAAGAAAAATACAATTTGATACAGCGTACGCAGAATAGAATGCGATAAATAACGAGAATAATATTAAATTATTAAAATTAAAATTAAATTATTAAATATTTAATCACATTAAATGAATCTAAAGTGAAAATCAATAAGCTGCAGCAAAATAATAAACGTGATAAGGCACCACCATTAAAGATATTACTTTATGAACCCCCAATAAGGATAAATGATCCAAAGAAAAAACTAGAATTAATAAAAGAATACCATGACAGCATGCATGGTGGACACGCTATAATTAAACGCTGCATAAACAAATTAAAACAAAGGTACATATGGGAAAACCTTAACAAAATGGTAAAGGAGTGCACAAATAAGTGTGATAAATGTGCGAAGAACAAATTAAAAAAATACACAAAACAGCCTCTGGTGATAACAGACACACCAAACAGTAGTTTTGAAACGATCTCAGTTGACACGGTGGGACCTCTAAGAATGTCAAACGGTTTCAATGCAAACGCTGCAATGAGAATTGACAAAATTCGTTGAGGCATATCCAATGGAGACAAAATAATCCTCCTCGGTAGCGAAGACAATAGTTGAACGATTCATTCTAAAGTATGTGTAGTGGACTGTAATAAACTCAAACTTATTTGGGTCTAAAGAAAGAAAACACTGTAACTTTATTCGTGTACTCGTATGACTTAAATACTAAATTATTGCTAACATAACATTTATTTACAATTATTGGAAATTTATTCATGCTAGATACTAAATTAATGTTAACGCGGCAATTTTGTACATTATTATTGACCGGAGGTTAATAACTTATAAAAAATGCAAAGCTTGCATTTGCTGCCTGCTGGATAATATGTGGCGAGGTGACTTGTATGCGTAGGTATTTTTTATCTGATGAAATTATTTTGTTACAAAAAATATATTTTTTTTTGTATAACGAAATGATTTTGCTATTAAATTAAAAAGATGTTCAGTTCTGAACAGTATGGATACTTCAAAACATTCAAAACAGACAGAGGTACAGAATTTGTGAATGAACTACTTAAAAATATTTGCAAATTTCTGAACATAAAACATGTTACATCCACACCGTTCCTTCACGAAACTCTAGGATCGATTGAAAGAAACCATAGAGTACTAAACGAATACTTAAGAACATTCTCAGAAGAAGACAATCGAGATTAACTAATTCCATACTATGTATTCGGTTACAATACAACACCGCACACGGAGACAAATTATACACCATTCGAGTTAGTATTTGGAAAAATAGCAACACTACCAGCACAGATTCCGAAAAATAAGGAAAAGAGCCCATGACAAGAGCAAAGAACAATTAGAAGAAGCCAAAAAAGGGCGAAAAATAGCGAAATATATAGACTCTAACCCCTCAAATTTTAACGTAAATGCCTATGTATACTTGAGAATAATCACCAGAAAGAAACATGAAAGTCCATATGACGGACCCTTTAAAATCATTGAGCAAAAAGGTGTAAACTCCACAATTTTAATACAATAAAAACCCAAGGAAGTACATAACAATAGGCTAATAAAATGTAAATTTAAATAAAACCATCTTGGGAATAATATAGCACAAACACTATAAATATATGTATCTTTAACCGCACACAAGAATAACTGAAACTAAGTAATCCTATGAACATATTAAATATCGTAAAATAAGTAGTATGTTTAGAATAATAATATAAATAAAGATTAGAAATGTATAACTTAATTATATAAGATTATGTAAAAGAAAAAAAAATTTTTTTTCCTTTAAGAGTAAGGATGTAAAGCCATGACCACGGTCAACAAAAGTAACCAAAAATCAGAACGAAAAAAGAAATAAAAACAAACAAAGTTTATTCGACCTCAAGAAGAATTTGCAACGCAAGCAATTCTGCTATGCAAGCATAATTCTTTATTGATAAAATATACACACCTGAAGTCATTGCTTTACAATATCGATAGATTATGACTCAATCAGAAATTGTGTGATCACAAATGCTGACACTACGATTTCTGATTATTAATTTTGTATATTGCAATTCTGCAATAATACCCATCTTTAGAATTGTAATGAAATATTGATTCTTTGTTATCGATTAATATAAATAAGCTGCTGTTATTGCATAAAATCAGAACTTATCAGATAGTTGAAAGACGTCTTTTAATTTCTCAAGTAAAGAGCGGCATACCGTGCCATACCAATATAAAGCGGCATACTCTGCCTCATAAGTACATCGGCATTCTCTGCCATACAAGTGAAAAGCGGCTTATTCTGCATTAATCAAACAGTGGCAGTCTCTGCCATTAAAAAACAATATCGGAATCCCCTTTGCCACCAAGGGTAATATTATCACAGCGGCTCTTTAGCCATAAATCGTAAGTGCGGCAGCCTTCTGCCTATTTAATTAAATACATGTATACAACTCATAGTACATTTGAATAATCATGGACAGCTCTTTAAATACATCGTGGAACAAGCTTATTACATTCTGATTTGGATGCAATCAATATATCGTCGAAATAAACGAAACAAAACTGGAATTGTTGCAAAATCGATTTAACCAATCTTTGGAAGGCTTGAGCTGCATTGCAGAGTTCGAAGATCACGCGGGTTACCTCGAAGATTCTCTGTCATAGGGATGTCTTCAGGCTCAATTGTAATTTAGTGGTATGCTTTGGTCAGGTCCAATGTCGAAAAATAGATACTGCCTTGTAAGTTATAAGCAAAATCGTTAATTAGCGGGATAGGATGCCGGTCTGTCATAGTACAGGAACTTAGTCTGCAGTAATCAGCACAGGGTCTCCATTCACCGTCCTTGTTCTTACCTAGGTGCAAAGGAGAAAACCAGCAACCATAAGATAGTATGATAGTAGGAACTCACATTCCCTCTTTGCGACCACCAGTTTATCTGGTGGAAGCCTTCGAACTTTTGTTGATAGCGTTGGTCCATTTGTGAGGATGTGCTGCTTGATGGGGTGCTTCAATGGATTCACGAAACTAGCCTCGAATGTGATATTTCTCTATTTGAGTAAAATATTCTGAATCACGGGCTTTCTCGACGAGCTGAGAAGCACTAAAAGCGCCGATGACTTATCGAAAACTCACCTTCCCGCAGATTTCAACGTCGTTAATGGATCAGTTAACGTCTTCCGCTTGATGTCAACGAGAAGTCCGAAATGACCTAAAAAATATGCGCCCAAAATTTGCTTGGGTTTAACCGCTATTACATATTTCCAGGTAAAATCGCGTCGAAGACCAAGGTCCAAAGTCAGAACTTCAGACCAAAGGTATTAATTGTCGAGGCATTTGCTACGACCAGCAGTAAAATATCTTTATTACGACGGTCAACCGAAATTGCTGGAATGACTGATTCGTCAGCGCCTGTGTCCACTAAAAACAAATTATTAGTTGACTTATCTGGTATATAAAGATGACTATTAAACTTAGCGGTTCCATTGTCGTCAACGGCGGAGGGTCGAAAGAATTTGAGGCTACGTCTGTGGCAGAAATGAGACTAAACTCTGAGCTTTTAAATGAACAGGGAGTGAAACACTTTTTTGCATTATTACCAAATTTGAAATGGTACGAACAGAATTCTTTGTTATAGTTAGTAGAAGTGGTCCAAGCATCCGACCTATTATCACTTCGAGCTATGTTCAGAGAGGGTTTGGGCTATGAAATCTGTTGATGAAGAGTCAGCTGCGGTCCAAAAGTCTTTCCCCGCTATCAATCCTTGATGTCAACTAGCTGAACGTATGGTCCTGTGAGCTTGAAGGCGCCTTTGGCCCAATCGAGTAAACTTAGGTTCGGATGTTCACTTGGGCGGGCTTGTGTTAAACCTTAATTTAACACGTACTGAGCTTGAGTCGGACTCGTGTTCAAACTGAGTTAAACACGTGTTGAGGTGGAGTTGAATTCGTATTGAACCTGGCTAGAGTTTGTTCTCACCGCAGCCGATCACGTCGGGATCACCAGTTTTAGTAGTTGTGGTGCACCAGTTCTCGTACCAGTGGAATTCACTTATCTACCAATATGTGTGGCTGACCAGAAGAATATAATTGAGCACGGACCTTGCCTAGTTTTGCCAGTCAGATCGATCCGGTCTTGGTATGCAACGACAAGAATTCGTCTTGCTATTGAGCTATTTGAAAATATAAAAAACAGCATGTTGATGCTGAATAAAACAGGAGTTATTAATATAATATTTTAATGTGGAACGACTTCTAGCGTCGGCAGCGGTGTGGCGTAAGATACAGAATTCGAACACAAATTGAATATTATTACTAGTTTCATATAATAAGTATTCTAGAAACATAGAACGTATATAAGCTGATACTGCAACAAATTACTTTATATTAACTTTGGAATGAATAATTGTGACTTCACACCAGCAATCTGACTTATCAACTAACGTACGTTTTTAATTTATTTTTTATTTTATTTTTATGAAATCAACGCCTACAACATGTGTCTAGAAACATCACCGAGTACTTCTGAAATCAATTTCGTTTCCCAAAACCTTCAAATGTCGATGCGAAGCTGTGGTGCCCAGTTCATACGACAGAAAGAGATGCTAGAACGGCTACAATGCTGAACCGCCACATATGTACGCATCTACATACATATTGTATTTTTCGCATCAAATCTTACAGAAATTAAGATTTATTTGTTGATATAGTTTTGCTTTGGATATTTCTACTGCTAAATTTTGCTGAAGGCAAAGTATTTATTTCTTTTAAAACAACTTGCTTGAAAATTGAGACTTTTGTTTTCCCCAAGTCGCTTTATGAGAATATTTTAATAAAATGTAGGTAATGTGACGTAAATTGCTGATGCAATTTTCTTTATTCATTTGGTAGAGAAGCTAAACATATTTTAAGAATTATTAGCTTATATGGATATTAATTAAATAAATTTTTATATTATTACCCTTTTTCAAGTTCTTACGTATTTCACAATCCTTCCTCCTTCTTTAAAGAGAAATAATTCTCGGGGGAAGTTGTTGTGGGTGCTATTTTGGTGGCTCGGGTCTTGGTCAGTCCGGCTGGGGCTCTTACAGTGTGCTTTTTTTTTTATTTGCCCCAGTTAGCATTTTGTATTTTATTGGTTAGGTTAGATTTATTATCCTATTACTAATTATTTCTTTTCTTTATTGTTATTAACTTATTGGGTAATATTTTCTACCCAATATCCCGAATATTGAACGAGCTCTCCTATTTCAGCGAGATATTAAAAACGCTTAACTCAATATGATTAGGTTTATAAAGATTCAAACAAATACGATTGTTACATACGGATTTCATTTCTACCAAGGTTTTCCGACCTGAATTGTTTCTAATTCAACTAACATCGAACTTGAATGGCATCAAGCAGGTACTATCGACTGATGAAACGGACATCATCCCAATCAGGAAGAAAAGATTCAGACTTAGTTTACGAAAGTGATAACAGTAATTAAATTTTTGGATAATTTTTCTTGTTGTATTTTCTTGTTTATAAATGTAAAACGGATTACATACATACCTTTATATTTTTTTCATTTTGTGAATAGACGATTATTTTCATGTTTTTAAGATATATTTAGTTTTATTTTATGTGATATAAATGACTAAATTTGTACATTTTAGTTTGATTTCGACTTACACGGTTTTACATATAAATACCTACGATTTCGATTTAAACGATTTTCTAACGATACTGTGTTCAGTGTAAATCGGGGGATAGGTGTATTTGATAAGAAATTCACGTTAAGAAATCAGTACACTTTTATAGTAACCATAAAGAATATATTTCACTACATAAAAATATGTACATAATAATCTAGTTCTGGGCACTTTTCCTTCGGTTTAGGTATATAAATACATACATATGTATTTTAATTTACATTTCCTTAAGTGAATGTTCGCCTAAAGTAGGTATATGAACATGTTTCCACTTTAAATGACATCACTTTTATTACTATATTGTGCTTTATTTGTGTTGATTCCTTTCCCAAGGTAATAGGGAGTGTTACTCCGATTCCATTTGTTAAAATCGATGAAACTTTTTACACAAATGCCCGTTATTTAGGGGAAATACCAAAGCACGAATAGACTAGTTTACATTGGCTAGTGTACCAGCTTCAAAAGGCTGGTAACGGCTCTTTTGTTCATTACGGATTTGGTTTTTGTCATGCTTAGTGAAAATTGGATGCTTTTATAAAAGTTTGGGATTTATTTAAGGAAACTCTTAAACTCAGTTGTTCGTATAACTGCTATTTTTCTCAAAAAACATCATCAACATCAATTTTTCATATAGGATTTGAGAATCCTAAAATGTGTGTGCCCAAAATGAAACCCTTTCTGGTTTTTTTGAACTTTTTCTTAAGCATATATCCTTAGGCATATCCCTTGGGCATTTACTGACATTTTTCACTAGATATGCTGAAGAAAAAGCCTGAAAAGGCATGCTGGTGACAGAGTGGTGTAAAGTTTTTATTTTTTTTGAATTTGTTCGGTTTTAACGTCAAAGCGGATTGTGGCTGAGGAAATGCTAGGATTACATATAAAATATCGAGGTCCAAGCCTTAATACTCCAGCACCGCTACGGAACATTTTACATACAAATTGTTTCTTGTCTCGACATCCTCTATCTACTCGTATGTAATTTCATACCTTAAATGAGTACCTGAAACATTTTATGTAATTGTCATTAATGTCAGGGGAAATTATTCAATTTACTGAGCGCCCAATTTCACCGACTGTTTTAGAAAAGGTAGGTAGCACTACCAACATTTTAGGCAATTTATCTCCAAATAGTAGGTACCATTCCCTATAATTAGGAAGCAAGAAATGCATCAACTAGGGTGACATTACCCATGAAGCTTGTTTTCTAAAAAAACCTTAAGTAGGGAAAAGTACTCATTACTTTATTACTACAATCCAGCTTATGGAATATTACTGGGTTGAATGCGTTTTTCTATGAGACCGATCAAGTAAAAATGTATAATACTGTCCTGTTTTCGCTTTTCTAGGTAATCGATGAATATTATGCCATGCGAGTCCTCGAGAATTATGACAATGACATTTCTGATAGACGAAACCGCATTAGCTTTCTTTGGTGTACGTTCGCCAGAATAACGCGACTGTTTTGGCTCCACTTTCATTTCTGTAGTGAAAAGATGAAAAACTATAAAAATTGTGCCATTCTTTTCCCTTTTTAATATGTCAGTAGGTGGAGTGGACTTATATAATAGTCACGGTTTGGTTTTGTGTTATTTTTTGTTTGTTTTTTGGTTTTCGTTTTATTGTTCTGCGAAATTGTGAGTGTAGTGATATTCGTAAGTGCAGTGAAGTGGACTTTGGTAAGTGTGGTCCTGCGAGGATCGAAGCAAATTATTGGATACGGCGTAAAACTATGGGGCACCGGGCAGGGAAGTGTTTATTATTTTTTAAAACTTCTCGTTCGGTATTTAGTGGCCAAGCGTATATCTCCACGTCATGGAATTTTCCAGCTGCAACCGACGAAAACGTACAAAATGGCGGATACCTTAATGGTAAGCCCGGCGAGGATCTAGCATTAAAATTAGAGGGGCGGTCATCTTACTGCGAAATAAAAATACAATTTTACGTTAGGTACAGTACCCACCCCACCAGTGAAACCAATTGTTTAGAGATACGTAAGGTGTCGTGCTGGTCTACTGGTTCATCCAGGTCGAGTGACTCGCTATCGGTGAATGCTGAATAACTGGTTGGGGGAACACGGCACTGGGTTCTGCAACTTCCTCCGAATACGTGCTTTCAAACCTACTTTGGGAAGCCTCTGTGGAACTGTGAGTTGGGTGTAAGTTGTTTGTATGGTTTGTTTGTCTTCTTATGAGTAGCAATAGTGGATTGGGTATAATAGTCATTCGATCGTAGATCTTCCTCTTTTAAACGTCTACACATTTTTTAGAACTTTCTTGCGTTTTTATTATTGTCGCAAAGTCATCTATACATAATACCTATCACAATATAGTAAGTGATTTTGGAATGCATATTTATTTTAGTATTTGATTGTTTAGGAAATGGCACGTAATGCTTAGCAGCCCAGTTACGAAGCTGCATTTATATTTTTGTTACGCCGATTACTCATATACATGTATAAAAAGCACACAATATCGAGGAGTTTAAAGTGTTATTGTTTCTAAGAAATTGGTCAACGATCATAATATTTTTTTGCCTATATAGCCTAGTCCGCGCTAAGCTGAATTTTGTATGAAAAAGATATTGGCGAAAATTTATCCTGAATTTTAGCAAGAACGGTACTAAGGTCAACGCGCCAAATTTGGCTTTCGGGTTTTGAATAGAGATGGCACCACCAGCATGTCTCGAAAAAATTTAGCTTTATCCGCCCGGGTCGTTCTTTACCGCGCTAAAAATATTTATTGTCAGAGTTCTCACATTTGATAAATTTATTCACCGGATTTTTGTAGTTAAGTACGGATGAATTGGATTTCTTTTTGTGCTCGTATTTTCAATATCATTGTTATTTTTTTTTATTATATGCATTATGCATATTGTTTTTATAATTTTCATATTTCCAAATAATTTTAACTACCTGTTTTTAGAAATATTATGACCGCCCGTTGTATTTCCGTAAAAGAATTGAAAAATTCTTCTTCCTTTTGTTTTTAATATATCTTTTCTCTGAGTCTCCACTGTCATATTTTCGCTTCTAAAGAACGGCCGCTAAAATTAGGTTTGTGCGGACCTTAGTACTAGGCTTATCTCATTTTCCGACGGTAGACGGCAGCGAGAAATTCGCTGTCAAAGTAGGTACTTAGTCGTAAAATTAGCAGTACAATTGCAATGACACGCGGTGAGCGGCGATCGCGAAAAAAGAAGATACTGAAATTTCATTTTTTATCAGTTTTGAGCGTTTTGAAACATATTTTTATTGAGAATATTTTATATTATTTTGAAAGAATTGCAATGGACTAAAGTGTGGAAACGAAACATTAACTAAATTAAAATTAAACTAAATGGCCAAAATATCACAACTTTACCATTTGTATTTAAGCGTCTCGAAATATCCATTCAAACCAACCCATGTCTTTTTTGTCAACTCGTCTATATTGGTTCTTATTGGCTCTTATGATATACAAATAAATTATTTTATGATTTGGCACTTCCTCAATCAATTTTTCATCAAAATCCATTGTTTTGAAATCGACGCGACGTCTTACAACCTTGACAAAAATAAATACCACAACAATTTCATTCGTTTGATTTTGTTGGTAGTATTGCAGCTACGACGGTAAAATTAGAAATTGATCAATCCCGAGAGGGCAACTTCGGCGACCGCTGACGGACACACGTCGTAATTTACTCATTTCCATAAGACGCTGTCCTTTTAGAAGTTTGACAGCCCCATTTTTTTGGCGTTTGGCGTTGCCCGTCGCAATTGTATTTAAGCGTTGAAATAACAAATTTTGTTGTACGGTTCTTACAGTAGAACCCCAGTGCCATGCAATCAACGTTGATTTTTCATAGCGACACTGATGCAAGCCTGAATTGTTCAAAATTTTTACGTTCGTAGGGAAGCATTTACATTTTTTAGAAATACAATTGCAAATTGTTCTTAAGAATTTGAATGAATAATTCGCCGACAACGGTCCAAACGTATTGGTGAATTGATTCTGGTCTTTCACTCTTTCGGATACGGGCACAAGCATTCAGTTTCCTTAGAAAGATCTGATAATTTTTCTTCTGATTTTTCATTCACTATTTTCGGCGGACAATGGTTTCAAAGAGATATATTGATTCAGGTGCCTTGGCTCATTTGAGTCGCTAAAGATATTTATGAGCGTTGGCAATCATGCATTTTGTTCTTAGAAATTTATTTGAAAATTTTTCTATCGAATTTTTATACACTATTGGTATCTGAAAACCATCAGTTGGATTCATTCGAGTGCCGCTAAAGTTCATTCTACAATTTTTCTTCAGAATTTTTACGGCAGAACTATAGAAATAAAATCCATTTGCTTTCCTCTGCGGTAGTTGGGGTTGCTTTTCTTATACTTTCGTATTAATTTAAGTAGTGTTGTTTAATTTAACTTCACGTTTACTTTTAATTTATATTTTGCGATGGAGGTAGAAATAGTTGCGAAAGTGAAAACCAGAAGATTGATAAGACCATTGATAACCTTTTTTTCAGAAGAAAGGAAGATCAGTAATTCCCATCAAAGGAAATAGTCAGTGACATATAATGCACTTCTACTCCTCTGAATGCGAATTAAAGTGCAAGCTCTCACTCTCAGTCATTTACTTCACTCGTCATAGAATTGGTTCCGTCTCACCTATTTCTACAATTTTGCACGAGAATGATTAGCTGCATATGAGTCCTTAATGTCTATCCACTCTGAGATCGACATTGATGTGGATAATATTATCGACAGGTTTTTCAAATCAAACCGAAAATTGGGTTTTGTGATATCTAACTTAAATATGAAAAAAAAAAATTAAAAGCGACTACTCCGAGTTTTTCCTCCCGCTTCGAACATTACAGGTGTGACCCCCCAGGCTGCAGGTCTGGATACGCGCCTGCTTGAGACCCAACAACACGAACGGTAAAATCTTTGACCACGTTCTGTTTCTGCATTGGACTCCGTCCTGAGGCCTAATATTACGAATGGTAAAATATTTGACTAAGTCCTGTTTCTGTAGGTCATAATAATAGCTTTCAGCGTCGTCTGCCATCGTTCTAAGAACCCGTTTGCTTGAGGATGATATGCGGTATTTCGGAAATGAGCAAAACCTAGCAATTTGGAGCAATCAAGAAAAAGTGCTAACTCAAATTGAGTCTCAGGCCAACGCGTGATCTATGAATGATGATGAGACAAAATTTAAAACCATTGGAAGGTGTAAGGGGACCCAAGTATCAACATGAATGTCTTTGGCTGACTAGAGCTTAGTTGGAAAAGAACCCAAAAGTTTTTTTAAGTGACGAGAAATTTTGCATTTCTGACATGCACAAGCCCAGGAAATTGAAGACCAACAATATTTGGAGGTTACCATTTTGTTAGTGGCACGGCTACCTGGGTACGGTAGATTGTGTACCGCGTTAAAAACTTGTTTCATGAAAGACTTTAAAATAAATGGTTGATTGCTATTTGCCGAAACTTCGCAGTTGATTTTCATACCAGTTTTTTTCGATGAATTTTGAAGGACAGTTAGAGGCTCAAGATCACTAATTTGTTCGTCGGCATGGGAGCCAAAGTCTAGCAGACTAGGAAGGAGAACCTCTTCTAGCCTGGACAACATATCAGCTACTATATTGTCCTTAACTGGCACATAATTGATGTCAGTGCTAAACTGACCGATGAAATCCAGATGCCGTACCTATATGGGCGACACCTTCTCTGGCTAATAACGAAAGTCAGGGGAGCCATCTGCCTATAAGGCTCACTCCGAAGAAGTGTTAGGAAATGCTGAAAGCGTTACCTCATCTAATTCACTTTTTACTGCTTCCTCAAACCAGCTTATTTTCTTCTTACCATCTTTTGTGCAGCCTCATAAATTATTGTTTAAGAGTGCTTAATGCTCTACCGCATGTGGTGTAGTTATAGGGGTAGGTCGTGGCGATAAAACGTCTGAGATCCTTCACTGTAACCGGCAGATTACAATTCGTAATGGCTTTCGCTCTCTCGGCTGGTGGCTTAATGGCGTCTGGCGAGATTAAGTGGCCTAAAGAAATTACCTTGGAAGACGAAAACTGATATTTATCCACGTTGATTTATTATGTACAAAAGCTTCCAGATGGGTGAAATTCGCTCGAAATGGCCAAAATCCTCACTAATAAATTTTGAGGTGACAAGAATGTTATATAAATAGACTAAACAAAATTTGGACTCCTAAAATATAGTATGTTTGATGCTTGGGAATCTTTGGGCCGGATTGCGTACGAGTAAACCGGAATAGCCCAAACGAAGTACAAATTGCTGCCTTGGACACATTTTTGGGTTAGTTAAATCTAAGGTCGGAAATACCTTACATCCCTGTAAATGGTAACCGAAATCATATATCAATGGAATCAGTAAAGATATTATCACTTCTTTTTTAGTTGACAGAACCAAAAGGACTTCGTTCGATTTAATATAAGCATAACTTCTAAGAGTTTGTAAATTTTTAGGACACCAAGGTTTTTCAAGCACTAAAACAAACAGCAAATCTTGCCTACAAGAGACAACATTTGCAAGCAAACTTGAGCATAATTTTGGTTCGGTTTGAAGTTACCTGTAGCTTAAAAGTTTAACACACTTTAAAACCTTGTTTGCATTAAAGCTCTGGTAAAAACTATGGAATTTTTGTTTGATTTTCTTTGAACTGACTTAGGCACATAAAAAACATTGCTCATAAATGACCATCTATTTTATTTTGTTTTAATCTGAGGCCAAGATACAAAATTTGTCCCATTTGCTTTCAGCAATTTTAATGCCACAATTCCATGCTTATGTATACCGGGTGTTTCCGCCTAGGACGTCAATAGAGCAGGAGGTGATAGTGTTTCTTCAAACCCCAAAATCCCGGGATTGAAATAACTAAACCCGGAATTTAATTTTTGTCTGAATTATATTTTTCAATTTTTTCTCATCAAAATTTTGTGAGAATTTAATGCTCAGAAAATTTATATTTTTTTTGATGAAAAATGTACGTAGAGTTTTTAAAGCACTTGGTCTCTCCCCTCCTCTTCTAATATCGATTGAAAGTTTTCTGTCTGGTCGCTTAGTTCGTGTTGTATTAGATGGCGTTACATCTGAACCTCACCCTGTAAATGCCGGTGTGCCCCAGCTTTCTATTATCTCTCCGTGTCTCTTCCCAATTTTCGTTAATAGTTTTCTCACCCTTACATTCAATCTAATCAATAGGCTTGCCGATGAAAGTACCCTTAATTTCGCTTACTCCTTTTATAATCTTGCGGACTCGAGAGGGAATGCCGCATGTGTCAAACGAGATTGCATGACTAGATCACTGAAGAATGATCTTTATATTATCCGCTCTTGGAGCAAAGCGAATTGCGTCGAATTCAATGTATCTAAGACCCAACGCTGTTTCATCTCTTTAAAACAACATCACCATTTAACGACCCGTCTTCCCGAATGTATTTAATATGTGGAGTTCCTCAAGGTTCAGTCTTAAGACCTCTTCTATTTAGTCTTTACATTAACGATTTATGTGACGTCGTGCATGACGTTCAATGGCACCTGTATGCAGATGATGTACAGCTATACTTATGTAGACCTCGTGGACTGATTGAGGACTGTATCTGCAGAATAAACAATGATCTCTCAGAAATTTTTAGGTGGGCAATTGATAATAAACTGCTTCTTAACCCCAATAAATCTCTAATTCTGATCTTAATATTGAGGATCTTCCCACAATTATGCTTAAAAAAGTGGCACTACCATGTAAACTGTATAACGAACCTGGAAGTGAAAATTAATAATCGTTTGAGGTGCTGTGATCATATGAAATCTATGGTAAGCAAAATTTATGGTGGGCTTAGGAGACTCTGGCTGTCTGCAAATATACTTCCCGTCGATCTACGTTTGAGACTAGTTAGGACACTTTTGGTGCCTCTTTTTGCTTATGGTAGTTTAATATACATGAGACTAGACTCAGTTTGCAGTCGAAAGCTTGAGATGGCTTTCAACGACTGTATACGTTTTGCTCTCGGTTTGCGTCGTTCTGCTCATATCTCTCCTTATAGATCATTGATTTGGGTTGTACTCTAGATTCGTACCTAAAGGGTAAAATATAAAACACTGATTTTCCTCCATAATCTTATTCGCACAATGAGCCAGAGTATCTTTTTTGTAACGTAAATTTTCTGCAGTCCCTGAGAGGACGTAAACTTCTAGTTCCTCGTTTCAATTCATCCATCCTTGAGGGATCTTACTTTGTTCAGGTTGCACGCCTTTGGAATTCCCTACCCCCTCATGCACAGAGTGTTACTTCTATCAGTGAATTTAAGAAGCATATAACGTAATTGTTTTTCACTAATTACTAGCTGATTGTGTCGAACTCTTTTGTTCTTATCTTTCCACTATGTTTTTCTTTTCATTTTCTTTCCTTTCCCTTTCTATTTTTACTATTTTTCTAATATATTGTAAGTATTATGTTTTATTTTTCTCTGTCTTTTTATTTTAATTTTATTTTGTAGTTTACTAGCTAACCTAGCCGTTCTTTGCATTGTACTAGTATAAGATTTCTAATTTGTGTACATATCAGGTAAATAAAATGATTGAGTGATTGATTGATTGATTGACTCCCATTTCATTTGATGGAACTTTAATTTTAGATTAACCGTCACTGAGCATAATTGACATTAACATTTCCAGTAAATTAAGCTGGACAAACCACATCTTCTCTGTTGCAACAGAAGCATCCAAATGCCTTGCATTTCGAAAAAGGTGTAAGAAATATTTCAGCCCATCAAATATAGCGCTACCCCAAAAGTCCTATATCAGACCTAGAATGGAATAAAATTTTCACATATGGGCTGGGGTTAGCCGTAAAGTCTCTTTTTGTGCAGGGGACAGGAGATCCCATTCCAAACACGGAGAACACACCGGCCTATTGTGCTGTCCTGGTAGAAGTCCACTCACCGAAACCTTCCTGTCCTCTTAAGGGGGGAAACGCACCGAGAAGTGCAAAAAAAACATTTTTCTGAATTTTTTTAAAGGCAATATATAGCAGTAATCAAACCAATTGTTTTTTAAATGATAAAACACATCTTTAGGAATAAATCAACATTTTTTTATAGGAAAATATCAAATATTCGCCGAGTAATCCTCTGGTCCGTAAAGTACCGTAAAAAGCAGGCCCTCTGCGGTACGCACTCCTGCTTCATCTGTAATCATCCAAATAAAAAAAAGGTTATTAAACTGGAGAGTAGAATGTAGTCTTTGTCATATGCGATTTTTGACAAAATGGCGGACATTTGAATTTCCATAGCGATTTTTTAGAGAAAAATACGACCTTATCTCGCCGATTAAAAAAAACTAAGCCACTAAAAAAAAATCAATATAACAAAGACTAGATAATTATGTGTAGAATAAGCACAAAGAAAGATAATTGCAATCGGTTCACTAGTTTTCGAGACCAACTTCAAAAACAGGATTTCGAGAAAAACGGGTTTGAAAGTTGAGCAATGAATAAATCGCAAAATTCTTCAACTTACATAGAATGATCCACTTCACGTCCATAATGTAGGTCCTTGGGGTTGTCAGTGATGTTTAACTGCTTCAAGTTTTCTTATCGGCGCCTCAATCTTCGTTCTTTTGACGCTTCCTTCGCTCGTACCATGGCTTGCGCTATGCGGCGTTCGTCTTCTGTTGCTGCGTAGGCGTGCGTAGTCAGTCCTATTCCATTCCCATGGTGTTCATAACTAGTAGAAGTGACGTCAATCGATTATTGAATACGCAAGTTGCCAATAATGCAGAAATTTCCACAATTGTTGCCCCGCTGTGTGATGTTTTTGGGACCATTTTCCAGACTAATTGATTGTAACTTTCGTTACTATTCTGAGTGTAACCACCAACACAGCGCTCCAATAACTTGTCTCCGCTTAGATCATCATATATTGGTTTGATGGCATCCAATACAACTTTTGGCAATGCCAAGTAATCATGCGAAAAACACGAAGTGTTCCTTCAGCTTTTGATTTTTGCCACTTGCACCACGATTCAGCACCTTCAGGGCAAAATTCATGTTGATGAATGTCGTCAGTCGAGCTATAATGATAATAAGTTGCCAAAATTGCTTTTTTCATATCGTCTTTACTATCGCAATGTCTTCGAATTGCTATGCCATAATAGACACTTAGTTTCGCAGTCACTTTATTTCTTCCGCCGATGCCAGAGTGGTTTTCTTACATGCTCGAAGTCGTGTTCCCATGCGCTTTTGTACGTGACCGACGCAATCTTTTTTTATAATTTCACTATCTCCATACGGCTTCGAGTATATTATTCCAGTGTACGTTTTTGAATCGCTATCGCCGATGTAGTTCATATATTTTACTCCAAGTTTTTCGACCAATCTTGAAAATAATTCCCTCATAGCGTCGACTTCCAACTGGCCCGAAGAACCTTCACGGTTCGCTTTGCAATTCTCCTCGTGCGTAGATTTACATTCTTCGTACTGCTCGCAATTCGTGTGCCTACTCCAATATGAACATGAAGAGCATACACTAGACTTCACAATAAAATCGGCAACTTCTCCTGCGAAGTGACCGATCAAAACCGCAATTCCGAACAACGAAGTAAAACCGCGTTTTCGTCAGGTGCCGTCACCTGAAGCAGTCAGTTCTGCGTTATTACTGCTGGGATTATATTTCTTTATTTCTTCTCGTTCTTCGTTGACATCTTGTTTCAATACTGCATTACAAACACATGATACAGCAGGATTAATGTTCTTCATTATCAAATCGTACGTATTTTGTTGAAGCGGCGCCGGCAAATCGATTATTCCATATTTTATATATTCCATATATATTCCGTATTTCCTTGCTCCAAACAAACCGACCCCCCAATAATCGCATTGCAAGAAAGAATCTTTGATTTATTTCGTAAGATGTTTTATTCACTTATGGACACGAAGGTATTGAATGGGCTTACATGACGAACACAAAACTACAATTTTGAATCCCAGTCCTCGAGTGCTCTCTGTTAAAAATTTGATATCACCTCCACATGTTTTGCTCTTCACACATTCTAACAAAGCAGAAAATACCGTAAAAAACCTCAAAATTCTGTATTCAATGCTTGGATGTTCGGACACGGAAATGTCTTCTGCACTTTTCAATTTCTTCGCACTGGCGCTGATGTTATAGTCCGAATTTTCTGCTTCAAATCGATTTTTCGGCGGAATTTTTTTCTTCGGCCGATACTTATAATGGTTCTGAGATTTTCATTTCATTCCATTTTTCACCGAATATATTATTTCCGAACGGCTCGGCGCTGACTAGATCGGCCATAACTGAGTTATTTTTTCGAATTTTTGCATGCCGCTTTCACCACACATTCTTAAGAGGTTAAGCTGGAAGAAAAGCCAAACAAAAAAAATCGAAAATTTCGAAATTTCTCCAGCCTGTTCCGGGCGAAGACCGGATATGCACACAGAAATTGTTCGGTTGTCTCAGGCTCTCCCTCCAGGTAGGACAGGCACTCAGATCTATTAGATGAGCGTGAAGTGAGTTGTGGCCGACGACGATGCCAACCACAGTTCTACATTGTTTCCGTCCGATCCCCATAAGAAAATCAGAGATATGCCCATTAGGCCCGTCAAGAACCAGTTTTGTAGACCTGCAAGTACTCAGGTTCGCCCATCTCTGCTAATGCTTCCTATGAACATCCATTTTGAAGAGAGATCCGATACACCTACGGCTGGCTCCGAGGCTTTGTTCTCTTATAATATTTGTATTTACTAATTTCTATTTATACGCTTTAATATCAGTAAGGTTTATGTCCTTTTAATCATTACATAATCCAGAAAGTAGTCTGTTATTAAATGATCTCGCAGCTACGTGCTTGTTTCTGTAAACTAATTAGTCAATATGGTGCTATTTAGGTATGGGGAGCGCAAACTAGAACAGATTAATTTTATTTGGGTCATCTAATTTTTTAATTTTCTAATAGTTGGACTGCAGACTCTAGCATTAGCACCAACCTAATCTTGAATATTAAATTACGTCTTGAATTCAATTACATTTTATTCCCAATATTAATACTCTTGACTGGCTGTATTTGATGCTCCGCTGTGCGACCCTGGCTCTCTTTGTTGCGATTATCGTTTGAATATAGCTGTTCAAGTTTTGCTTTTCGTTCGTCAGTTACTTTTGGATGAATACTGGGGTTGCTCCATTTACTATTCACTATGGCGCCTAAATGTACAAATTACTCTTTGTATCTTAATAAAAATAGCTCTGGCTTCAAATGCGTCGATTGCCTAAACTTTTATCATGCATCCTGCTATGAATTATCTGATGAGATTACTAGTAGCATTATGTGTGGGATGGTTGCATTTCGGTGCTCTCGTTGTAATAATCCCAGTATCTGTGACATGGCAAGTGACGTTGGTGAGGAACCTAACATTCTAGAAATTGTTCAAAATATGTCGAAGGAGATAGCTAATATCAAAAATAAGCAGCTCGATTTTAATAATTCAGTTGTCACTTTATTGCGCGATTTCGACGAAATTAAAAAATTAGTTATTACAGTTGAAGATCATAAAAAAAGAATTAAAGTTCTTGAGTCCGAAAACTCTTGGCTAAATGTTGAAACCTCATTCCTGAAAGATCGCCTGCAAACTCTTGGAGAGATCTCTTACGAATTTTCTGGAGATAAAAAATATACCAACTTGTCCTAACAAACAGTTGCCTTGTGATGATGGTGACATCTTGAAAGCATATCGTAAAAAGAAGAAATCGAGTGATAACCCCATAGTCATAAAGTATGTTTCACAACTCGTCAGACACCGTACATTGATAGCGTATAAGGTCTGCGATAAGCTTACAGCTGGCTCTCTTGGCTACACAGAAACAAATATCATATTCATAAATGAATTTTTGTCTAAAAAAAAGAAGGCATTACTGTACATATATGGCAAAGCAGTTTTAGAAAGAAAACGAATTTAAGTACATATGGGTTAAGAACTCCAAAATATATTTGAAAAAGGAAGACAACTATAAGTCTCATATTATAACAAATGAATTGTGTCTGGATCGTATCAAGCGAAACCTTTGAAGCACTAGCCAATCTCAAACTATTAAGTGATGTCTTTGAATATTTATTACCAGACTGTCAGGGGACTGCGTTCAGAAACTGAAAATATTCCGTTTAGCTGCGATTGCAAATAATTTTGATATTATATGTCTTACCGAAACTTTCCTACAACCATATGTCTTTAGTAGCGAGATTCTTGATGACAGGTACTCAATTTATAGAAGGGACAGAGATTTGAATTAGACGGGTAACAGGGATGGTGGTGGATGTCTGGCAGCTGTCAGATGTACCTATAATTCTTTTCGAGTGCAAGCTGTGGAATCTGAGCATGAAATGATTTGGGTAGTCATAAAGGAAAGGACTTTTACACTTCATATATGCTGTGTCTATTTACCTTCCAAACATCATACGATATACACAACTCTTTGTTATCCAGTTATAGTGATAAAATCTTGCAGCTACCCATAAATTCGAAAATCCTTTTCTTAGGTGATTTTAATTTTTCATAGCTACACTGAGAAAAATAACACTGGTAAATTTAACAAAACTGGCTTGATTTTTTTTTAACCAAAAAACTAGTTCCATTGAACCAGAATTAAGTTAGATCAACTGAAATAATAAGCTCTTTTAACCAAGCCCGATTTCGAGCTAGTTTGCTTGAACAAAACTGAATTTGTTATTTTTAACTTAAATTTTAAGTTAAGAATAACAAAATGCTTGGTCAATAACACTTAACTAACAGGAATATAACAAAATTATTGGTTAAATAGGCACGTGTTCCTCCAAACAAATGGCAATGTTATTTACAACCATAAAACTTAGTTAAATATTACCAAAAAACTTGTTTACATTTTAAATATTACCAAATATCTTGTTTACATTTAGCTAAATTACTTGGTTCTTAATATTAATAACTTAGCTTGGTTAAATACGATTTTGTTACTTAGTACTTGCTTGGACTATACAATTAAATAACGGAAAATTGTTAATTTAACCAAGCGCGCTTGGTTAGAATAAATAGAACTTGGTTTAATATAGCTTTAGCTAAACCAAATTTCTTATCACTGGTACTGGTAGAAATTTCGTTTCAGTTTGTGCTGCGCAGTGATCTATTTGAGGTTTAATCGCAAAAAATTCGAAAGAAAGTATTTTAAGGCGGTATTTATGTTAGATTGCATCCATGGTGAAAGGGATAAGTGAAGTTCGCAGAAACAAAAAACTAATCCGTGGAGAACTGAAAAGTTTAAAATTGTTTTTATGTTCCAGGAATTTATATTGTAATTATTTAATGGAAAAATGCTTTGGTAAGTAAAATTTATTGTAATGCATTTTTAAAATAACTTAAAATTTTGTGGCTATTGGAAATAAGACATTTTACAGTGCCTTGTGACATTTTTATACATATTATTATTATTCAATGCACTGCAATATTGGTGAAATGAGTTGCATTCATAAAATAAGTGCTTGGACGATCTCCTTCCATTTTGTAAAAAATTAACGGTTGTGTTTTATAGTAAATTATTTAAAATAAATACATAAAATATGTAATAGAATTGATGGCTACTACGATATTTTAAAAATCATATCGCATTAACTAAAATAATTGTTAATATTAAAACTTTATTTTCAGATTTTGAAATGCACGATATATCAAATGTACTTCAACATATCAGAGAACCTTGGGAATTAATATAAGAAAGGTGGTTTTTAACAAGGTCTTATAGAACTCAGCAGATCCTTACAAGTAGTGATATGACAATTTCAATTTATATACACATTCTAAAGCCCCATAGTTGGTAAAAATGTTGGTTGCTTCTTATTATTATTGTTTCTAACTGTTGCTTGAATTTCCAGATCGAAATAGATTTTCACTATATGTATCCCAAATAGTCTTTGTTCAAAAATTAGGATTTATGTACTAAATACATCCCTCCCATTTTCAAGAAAAATATTAATGATAAACGGATCAAGCCGTTATTAGACGACATTATGACGCAAGACCCGACACAAAATATTGGTAAGACTGTATAAGCTAACATTATTATTATTATTATTATTATCGCAGTGACCGGACGTGTCATTTTGAGATACGGAAAATCCCAGCGAAAAGGGCATAATAAACTGTGAAAAAAGTCTTAAAAGTGTTATTGACGTTCACTTACAGTAACGCCAATCATCTATAGTGAATTATTTATAAAATAAATTCCAAAATAATTGTGAAAAAGTGTATAAAATAAAATTCAAGTGACATTTCAGAAAATAATTTAATTTAATTTGGTCGTTGCCATGGCAACAGAAAATTTTTAATGTGATTTCGATACAATTTGAACAAAAAAAATTATTAAAAAAATAAAACTAATTAATTTAGAAAGAAATAAAAAAGTAAAAAAGAATTATAAATTTACACTGCCGCATTCAACATGAATGCGAGCAGCAGTGATTCTGAGGGCACTAATGATCCCCTCAAATCAAAGCAAGGCAGGAAGAAGAATAATAAATCTTCTTCCTCTTCCCTGGAAAACCGGAAAGGGCCCACTGGAAAGGCCATAAAGGGTCCTACTGAAGAGGCCAAGAAATTGAAGCCAGCTCCGTCGGAGAAGACTGCAGGAAATACACCTGCCACTGTCCCAGAAGCATCTGGAGCATTAGCTCCGAACACTACTGCAAAAGTAGCAGTACCCGCAGCCACAACAACAACTACATCTAGCCAGGGGAAAACCCCAAGCTTGAAAGAAGTCGTCAGCGCAGCTTCAGCTGCAGCGCCAAAACCTTCTGGAATAGCACCAGTGAGGCCAACGCTTTCCTTAGTGAAAGCAAATACCTCGCAGAAAAAGACACCAGCACCAGCAGCAACAACACTACGATCCCCGGCGTTAGTCTCAGGGATCTCGTATGCGCAGGTAAGTGGCAGTTCCAGACAAAAGGAGTCATTTATCGAAATTTTAGGGAAAGGCATCACTCCTCGTCCAGCCCCCATTGGACGCAGGTAAGCCTCGGCCTAAGACCGGTGCGGGTCTACAGGCTTTTTTCAACGGGAGGTGGCAGGATGAGGGCTACGGTATGCAGCTCGAGCACATCAGTAGATGGCCTCAGAGCTCATACCTAAAAGCACTCTTTCAGGTCATCTCTCGTGAGGAGCTATTCTCCATGGGAGTAATAGCTGGGGGAATGGTCGAGGTGTATACCACGACCCTCGAAAGTGCTACCAAGCTTATGCTTGCGGGCATCGAGGTGGATGGTAGGCACCTTGTGCCGTTCCCACTCAGGGAAAAGCCCACGAAGGTCGTGTTTTCACGGGTCCCTATGCGCGCCAGTCATGCAGACCTCCTAAATTTCTTGGGGAGATTTGGGAAGGTTCATGGCGGCGTTCGCGCCATTCCAATTAAAATTGGGGACGAGGGTCTCGGGCGGGGTATCTTCGGTACCAGCCGGGAGGCGTCCACTACCTTAAATAAGGGATGTACGCTTCCAAGAGGCTTCTACTTGAGCATATCCGGCTCGAGGCACTGGATAGACGTGAGCACCGAAGCAAAATGCCATGCTTGCCATTTGGTAGGGCATTTTATTGCTGACTGCCCCAGGAGAACCGGGAAGAAGGCTGAACCAATGGTTCCCTCGAAGGAAGCCACTGCTACAGTAGTGGATCTGGAGAAGGAGCCTTCGGCCGGCACTCAACCTGCTATTTTGGAGCAGCCAGTGGTTAAGGTGCCTGAAGTTGTCCTAGAGGCAAAAATAGTTATGGCTGTAAACGGCGCCACGTCGGCACGTGAAAACACGGCTACCTCCGACGAGGAGTCGAATAGCCAAGTAGCCAAAAAAAAAAGAGGGCGAGAAGGAGGGAAGACGAAGGTGGACCGGGTGATGCTGCCTCCTCCAGAGCCAGCAAAGCCAGTCGCATCAGTCGCAATCAAAACGGCCCCACTCGGAGGAGGACGATAGTGGAGCTCGCGGTTCGAAGGTTGTTGTGAGGGACGCGGAAGTGTCTCTCGAGCAGCTTTCGGACTGCGACATGACCGGTTTGGATGATACTGGTCTCTCGGGCTTCAGTGGCTATGAGTCGAGTGTGGTAGCGCCATTTCGACTGGTAGCCAATTTGAGGTCTCGAAAGGGATGGAAACCCTTCCTAGGGAGAAAATTCGCAGCATTCTTGGCCAGCTCCTGTACAAGAAGAATTCAGGTAAAATCCTGGAGTATTCTTGTACGGGAGCTGGAGAGGCCAGAGTTGTTACTTCCTCAACTTCTACTCCTATAACAGGAGTCGAACAAAAAGGGGGAAGTACAACGATGTAGCTCGCTTGGATCGTCTCCATAGGAGGGTGGAGGAGCTGATTCAGGAGCATGGCTTGGTCGATTCTTCTCGTCCGTAGACGTCGTACCATCATCGTTTGAGCTTCTTATCTCTTTGAATGTGTAAGATAGGCTCTATTAACACCGGGGGTTTAAGTGCTCATACAAGACTACACAGTACTATCGAACATGTCAAAATGTTCGATATAGACATTACACTACTGCAGGAGACGAATTTCACTCAAGACACTTATACACAACTTGAGCGATATGTTTATCTGCACACTGGCTATACAATGTTTGCCACACCTGCGCCTCGCCGAGGCTCAGGGGTGGCAATCATTGTATCCAACAAATTTACACTATCGTCTCCTGTCTATACAGATATCTTCCCAGGCTTCGCTTCTTCCTTGGATTTTGTCGTTCAAGACAAACATATCAAGGTAGTAAACGTGTACCTTCCTCATGACCAGGACATTACAAGACAAGTTCTTGATAGTGTTCAGTCCTGTCTGGTGAATTTTAGCGGCGAAACTGTCCTCGGAGGTGATTTCAACTGCACTCTGAATCCCTCAATGGATCGGCACTCTGGAGTTGAGTTCAACTCTGTCAATGCTACTCGATTGAGGAATTTTGTCGGTGTTTTCAGACTCGTGGATATCTATCGTTGGATGCATCCTACGACTAGATCATACACGAGGGTCTCGCGAAATATCCATGGAAGTCTCGCAGGCTCCAGAATTGATAGACTTTACGTCTCACCTGGAATACTAGAACATTTCGTTGGTGTCACTCATGAAGTGTGTTCGATTAGTGATCATCTTCTTGTGGTGGCGACCAGCACTCTAGTTGAAAGACGAACTGCATACTGGATATTCAACAACTATTTGTTGAATTCCGAGCAGTTCATCAATGAGTTCATTGATTTCTGGCACGATTGGCAAGAGAGGAAAGTTGACTTTCCTTTTCTTAGTCAGTAGTGGGATGTTGGAAAGCTCCAGATTCGGTCTTTTATCGAGCAATCGAAGTGGCTATCAAGCTTCTAGCTTGTCGGCCGAGGTCTCTCGGGTGGCAGCTCTTCCCCCAACTCAGCCGTGGTTGATTCTTTATTTCAATGGAATAAAGGAACGCTTGGCGACACAGACTTACAAGCACAGCTTGGAGTTTGTGCTGCGCGGCCAATCGCGCTGGCTGAGAGAAGGCGATTCTCCAACTGAGTACTTCTTTCAGGCGACTAGACGTCGTACTGCTTCTTGTGAGGTCGAATCGATAATTGATGAATCTGGACAAGTCCTCAACGGACAACAGCTATCAGAATATATTCGAGATTACTACAGTAGTCTCTACTCTGAATCGACGTCGACAACATCCTCGACCACTCATGAATTCCTTGAGAATATTCCCACTTTCTCTGAAGACAGTAAGGAGCTCCTGGATACAGTAATCACATTGGAGGATATGATTGCTGCGACAAAGGATCTAAGGCGACACACTTCACCTGGTTATGACGGCTTGACTCCAGAATTCTTCATACGTTTCAGGGATTTATTAATTCCTGACCTTTTGGGAGTCTTCAATTCGGCGGTTGAGATGCATTCAGACTTTCCTTCTAGTTGGAGGCGATCTGTGATGCGCTTGATTCCAAAGAAGGGAGATTTGCAGAGGATGGGGAACTGGAGGCCAGTAACCCTATGCAATGTAGACTACAAAATCGTCTGCAAAGAATTAGGGGCGATACTCCGCTCAGTGATTGCTTCGGTAATACACCCGGAACAGTCCTATTGTGTACCTGGTCGTAGTATCTACGACAACATCGCGGTAGCCAAGCATTTGTTTGCCTACCATGAACAGATAGGTGCACAAATGGCCATGATTTCACTTGACCAGCAAAAGGCTTTTGATAGTGTCTCGCACGAGTATCTCTTGACTGCTCTCGAGGCATTTGGGTTTCCGCCCAGGTGGCTCGATATCGTCGGGAAACTGTATAGAGATTCAGCGATTTTGATTAAGCATCAAGGACAAGTTCTGGCTCCTATCTCGTTTCATCGAGGTATCAGACAGGGCTGTCCATTGTCAGGTATGCTTTATGATCTTTCGTTGGAGTCGCTACTGGTGAATCTTCGTCGAATGCTCGGACAGTATGCAGTTCATCTGCCATATACCAATGTGAGGCCTCTTATGTTGGCGTATGCGGATGATCTGTCTATTTTCGTGACAAGAGATGAAGCTTTTCCGGTCGCTCGTGCTCTTTTCGAACAGTTTGAACGTATAGCGGGCGCTAAAATCAACCTTAGTAAGAGTCAAGGCTTGTGGTGTGGAAGGTGGAGAGATCGTACAGATACTCCACTGAACATCCAATGGACTAATACTTGCCTGAAGTATTTAGGTGTGTATATCGGACGCGAGAGTAAATCAAATAATAGCCGCATCGCTCTTGAGAAACTCTCTATAGCTGTAAACTCATGGCGTAGTCGACTGTTTCCACTATCCTTAATGGGTAGGTCAGTCGTGATAAACCATTTGATTACCTCGTCCATCGTTCATCTGCTAAAGTCTGAGACGTTTGATGAACGCTTCGTAGGTCTTCTTCAAGCAAAAGCGATAGACGCCTTTTGGTGCGGAAGACGATGGGTTGCTGAAAGCACGCTATGTCTGCCAGTCAAGTTAGGTGGATTGGGTCTCACTGACTTGGTTGTGAAATCAAGGTGTCTCCAAGTGCGTCCATTCCAAAGAGTGTTTTGCCAGAGAGACAGCTTGATTTCTCAACTGTGGGTGAATGTACTGGGAGGGATCGGCATAGGGGAGTATTACTACCTACTCTCTGTTCGACCACCTTATCCTCGTGACTGGCCACAGGATCTAATCTCAACGATTCAGACCTGGAGCAGAATCAGGCCAGCATTTCACCTTCAGTGGAATGCTCTAAGGTACACGCAATTCGCATCGATTCCAATCAGGTTTAATCCTGAATTAATAGATTCAGTGTTCAGTAATGCTCGGGTTTTGAAGCTGACACGCATACACTGACAGTTCTCGGAGATATTATTGATATCTCTGGAAACTGTCGAATAAACACTAACACTTCACAACTACTCGACCTGGCTGCTTCTGTGCGGGAGAGATTTCGCCAACTTGGGACCAGTGACCCTGGCACTAAGTTGGAAGATGCTTTCGTTCTGGACACACACCTTTCAGCACACTTACAACACGTGTGCTCCGTGACGTGCTTATGTCAATAAGACCTCCGGAGTATACAGGATACAACAGATGGCGAACACACCTCGGGGTGAATATGGGCGTGATGGGAGGGATAACTTGCAGAGTAGTCTACAGTTATCCTTCTAATTACAAAGATGCGGATGTAGCATTCAAATTGCTGCATCACAGTCTTATGCATCCTAATCAGTTGTCACATATCGACCGCCGAGTTCAGAGGATTTGCACAGTTTGTGTTGGTGAAGGCACCCTGTTTCACAGGTTCTTCACTTGTCCGGCTTTGCAGGGTCTAATGGATCTCGTGCGCGGTATGTGTCAGTTGATCCACCCGAATTTCGGCATTACTTGGACATCGTTTCTATGGGGACCAAAGGTATGTAGTCGAGTGAATTGTTTGATTAGCTTTGTGTTGACACTGGCCAAATCTACAATTCACCTGTACTACATGAGAGTCGAAGCTGGGAATCAAAACACTGACCCACAACACCACGCACACGCACTTAAGCGCCACTTCGTTGACAGCTTGAAGAGACGTTTACGTCTCGAATATCTGGCAACGAACGCAGACACATTCAACTGTACATGGCAACCACTATCGTCGGTACAGGATGGAGCTCTTGTCTTTCACTGGTGATAACAGGCCACAGCATTTGCAACACTAGTCCACGGGGCTTCTCTCCGCTTAGGAATCGTTGCAAGTGCTGTGGGAAAGACAAGCACTCTGTTAGAGATGCTAAGCTGGAGGGATGATGAGGGCAGTTTGTAGAGGTCCATGATACTACAGGCTGCACTCGCGGGACTCTATAACGGTATCGCGTAAATTTTTCGTTCGTTCGACATCTTATTTTAATTCGGTTTCGGTCTCGGTGCTAAATTTTAAAATTTTTGTTGAAATTCGCTCGTTTAGGTAAAGATATTTATTAGATTATTTTGGAATTTTGGAACTTTTGGAACTGCCACTTACCCTATTGTCAAAATAGGGGCAAGCAAAATTTTTTATTGTTTTACATCTTTTAGGCATTGTTCAAAATTTTGTATCCGTTTATTGTCTCTTTTGAGAACATAGTGTTCACTTTTTGTCCTTTTACCTATTAGTGTCTAGTTTGTTTTTGTTGTCCCTATTGACTGTTATGTTTGTGATTTTTTAGTTTAGCTAGTGTCTTTTTCTTATACATTGTACAGCCTTTTGCACCTATTTTTAAGGAATTTTGAAAAGATCCAAAGAGCCAAAAAATAAAGAGCTTATATACATAAAAAAAAAATTATTAATTTTAAAGAAAGAAGCTTAATGTATAGTAGTTTTACATGTATGTGATGTGTATGTGATCATTAAATTAGACGCACTCCTCGATTTCAGTAACTCACACCAAAATCATCTTTTATTTTTATGGTTTTTCTTTGTGCAGATTTTTTTTCTAATTATCATAGACGTATGTATTTGTCTGCAACCCTCCAGAGGTAGGAAAAGGTCATAAATAGTCCAAACTATGTTTTTCAGGCATATAAACTCAATTCGATCATTTATTATCTCACTTTAGTCGTGTTGTTGCATTATGAAAGTTGGATTTTATGTGGAAAAAGAAATAGGAGGAAACAAATTAAAAGTGACTAGTTGATATATAGTAGTTATTTGTTTTGTTTTAAAATAAACTAAGTTCGTGAGGTTGTTGGTGCACTTATACCATAAGAAGAAGAAGTGGTACACTGTGTTTTCATTTTTAATGGAAATGGGGCGCGAAAAAGACATTTCTAGTGAAAAAAACTGTAATTATGACATTATTCCATTCTAAAGGTCTTTCAAATAGACAAATTGCTCGCCAAGAAAACGTGTCCGCATCAACAGTCGACAGAATATCGAAATCTTTAAAACTAAATGCTTCTTTGCTTGTGCAAATTGCGGAAAACCGAGGAAAACTTCAAAACGACGGACCGAAAAATTACTCGAAGCGCACTTCTACAACGCCGGGCACCATTCACCACCATTTTCAGGAGCAAGGAGTGGATATATCATTGGTTACATTACGACGACGGCTGTACGAACAAAATATTAAATGCAGGCGGCCAGCAAAAAGGCCCAAATTAACGGAATTAATGAAAAAAGAAGAGTGCAGTGGGCTAAACTTCATCAACACTTTTAAGTTGATGATTGAAAAAAGGTAAAGTGAAATTTAGTCATACAAAATTCGTTATAACCGAACTTACAACACATTACATGAGATTACATTTGTTAAATATTGTAGGTAATCTTTAGTGACGAGTGCCGTCTAGAGGCGGTAACGGAATCGGTGCGTTTTGTGGGCAGGCGTCCTGGGGAACGGTCCAATCCAGACTGTATAGAGCAAATCGTGAAACACCCACCTTCGGTGATGATATGGAGCTGCATTATTGGAGAAGGTCCCGGTCCCACATATTTCGTCGAGGGAACTTTACGCCAGGACCAGTATAAAACGATTTTCTCAGATGTCCTTTTACCACATGTAAATTCGTTTTCATACACAAGAAGAATTTTACATTTATGCAAGTTGGAGCGCCTTGTCACACATCGAAATTAATTAAGGATTTCTTAAATCGTGAAGAAATTGAGGTTTTGCCATGGCCCAGCAATTCTCCAGATTTAAATCCAATTGAAAATTGCTTGGCATACCTCAAATCAAATGTTTATAGCCGTCCGAATCCTACAATAAAAATTCTAAAGGAAAATATAACTCATATTTGGCATAATGATACAAATTTCCGAGCAATGATAAATGCATGTATAAATAGTATGCCACGAAGAATTAAGGAAGTAATTCAAACAAGAGGAAATGTAACGAAATATTGAGCAATTTGCCGTTGAAGTTAATGTAAACTAAATACCCCATTGCACAATAAATTGTTTCCTTCTAAAAAAGTCTTTTAAGTTCTAGAATTTACGCCTTTATTAGAAAATGTCGTTTTTTGCAAGGTGCGTCTAATTTAATGATCAAATACTGTATATTACAGGGAATTATGTAATATTTAGCAATTAAATTTAAAGCTATAATTAAAATTTTATATTCAAATTAAACTTATTAGTTATATGTACGTACATCTGGCTGAATTTAGTAATATTATAACTTTGTAAAATTTTGAAATATTTAAAATAATGTTTTCCTGACTATTTTTTTGAATTTTCGATTTTTATTAGTAGATAGTAAATATTTTTTTTATGAAAAACATTAAAATTTATATTACAGTTACGTAATAAAGAATACCCAGTTCGAAAAACGAGTATTTTATTATTTTGTAGTTATTTCCTTGATAGGTTTATTTCTTATAAAACTACGGATTGACCCCAGACTAGGTTGAATACTTGGCCAAACTTTGTTCCATTAATTGAAGGCTCAGTTAACAATTTACTTATACTAGATCAAACTGACCATGCTAAGGTTAGAAATTATGTTAAATTAACCATAATTTAGGTTGGAAAGTTATTTAATTTATTATTATTATATTAACCAAGGCTCTGTTGAATCGACTAAAGTCTGGGTTGAAAAAAAATGGTTAAAACTTAATAAACTTAACCAAAAATTTTGGTTATAATAAAACTGAAACGAAAATTGGTTGATTTGACTAGTCCAATTTGTTGAGTAAAAAATAACAAAATAAATTTGTTTGTTATAACCAATAGCTCGATAGGCTGAAAACAAGCCAAGCACTTGATTAATGTAATCTTGGTTTTTGATTGTATTTACCAGTGCTTTTTTCTCGGTGTACGTTGGACCCACAATTGTATGCGTGTGTCTGAGGCTTATGCTTTGCCTCTCAATCTCTTCTTAATAATATGGAGCTTTGTTGGCTGAAGCAATACAATGATCAAGTCAACAAGCAACAATTCTAGTTGTAATATAGCCTACATAGCGTTGTCTATACTATTTCATAAAACTTGTAATAAGGCTATATAGTCAAGCCAACAATAATATGACCATAAAAATCCTCTTATAAAACTAAAAGGGCCCAGGATACAATAAGCTGTGAGGGCCTATTTTAAAACTATATGAAGTCTTATTGGTCTTATCTGGCTTACTCTTTCCGATAACTTGCAGTCCTCTATAAAACCATTCATAAAACTAAAAGCGTAATTTGAAGTCATCAACCTATCCGCATAACGTTATTAAAGCCATCATAAAACTGCTCCTCAATGCTTTTTTAAGATAAAAAGGCATTGGAAAAACTATTTTAGCAAAACTTTTAGACTTGAAACTTCAACATAAAAGTGATCTTTAAATCCATAATAATAATGATAGAACCAAATAGATTTATGTGTTCTACTTTATAATAATTTAATATGTTGAAATGTAATTCAATTTTATTTTAAGTGCAGTTTAATGTAGCAAATTTTAAGGCGATTGTAATTTTACTGATTATATCACATAGGATAGCTCGAAAAATAATAACGCGTCTCAGAAATAATTACAATCAGGAAAAGTTTAGAAATAATTGTAAAATGATGTTTTTATTTTCACTATATTTAATATTGATATTATTTTAAGTACTTTCGGAATTGAAAAAAAAGTTTAAAATGATATCCCCTAGTTCTGAAACGGCTTAAATTCCTGAAAATAATTAATTTAAAAATAGTCCATTTTAAGTATAAAATGGCGATTTCACATTAAAGTCTATTTGCTACTTGTACAGCCGTAATAAAACCGTTTGATCTTAGGATGGTTGCGATTAAAACAATTCATTCTATTGTAAATCCATTTGGTTTTAAATAAACCCTTTCTGAGTGCTCCTAGACTGATGGAATTCCATTTGCTATTACATAAAACGATTTAGTTTTGTATAAACTCATTATAAAAGTTAGAGTACTTATGACACTTGTATATTTGCATATGTATTTGCAATCGAACATAAATCTTGCTTCTGACCTTTACCATGCTTTTATACTATTTACAAGGCTAATAGTACCTACATGTATGCATTGTTCGTACGAAGCATTTTTACTTTACTAATTTGAATTCATACATTTCGGAGAATTGTTAAATTTTTAATTTATAAAGGCAAAATTAATTTGTTTGACTTTAATTTAGTTGCTAATAAAACTTTTCGGTCTTTTTCAAATCTATTTGACCGCAGTTAAAACCGTTTTAGGCCTATTGAGGCTCAAATAATGTTACTTGCTCTTGCATAAATCTATTTAGTTTTATATGTATCCGAAAAGAAACTTATTTCGACTTGTCGATTTCTTCTTGACATCTAACCATTTATAATCTAATTTATAATCTATCATCCCAAAGCTGTCTCATATTTTGAAAGCAAGATCAGCACTTAACCATTTCCGTTTTTTAATGGAGCATTAATTTCTAATTTACCGTCACTACGCATTATTGGGATTAATATTTCCAGTAAGTTAAACTGGACAGATAATATCTTTCCGGTTGCCAAAGAAGCATAGAAATATCTTGCATTTCTTAAAAGGTGTAAGAAATATTTCGCCCCGTCAAATCTAGCGCTATAAATCTTATATCAGACCTAGAATAGAACACAATATTCTTACATGTGACATGACGAAGACACTTGGAAAGACATACTAGGTTTATAGGCATTTAACTAAGTCTCCTAATCTTAAAATGATTTTGTGAAAGAATTTTGAAATGCATTCTTAAAACCTCTGTGTATAACAGTTTTATGATTGATTCCTACATAGCCCAGTAGCCCTCTAGACCAAATTGTCCCTTAAATTTGAATTAAAATAGCCATCCGTGCTTCCTATATAACATTCATGAGTCTTATTTTTAAGTTTTATCAAAGCTTAATAGAATAGCCTTGACGCAATTTATTCATTTATTATTTTTTAAAACATCACAACAAAATCAATTGTTCTAGAAGACCAATTGGCATGACTTACAATCACCATAAAACTATTTAGCAACTTCAAAACCTTAATAAAACAATTATAAAACCTGAGTAAAACTAAATAGCATTTAAATTGTTACTTGGGGCATACAATTGATATTGACACATCCAAAGACTGTCCGAGATTTGAGACAGACAAATCTCGTCTGTCTTCCCTGATCTTGAGCTAGCTTTTGAACGATTCTACGAGATCATATATCAAGGAATTAATCTATATGAACCTGCAGTTTGTTAACATAACCGCTTTCCGAAATGGTACTCCCGTCAGCTTATAAAGGTACTCCAAGAAAAAGATAGATAAAACCAATCCACACCCTGAAACTTATAACACCTTTTCTTACCTTAGGAAAATGTCAAATTTACTCTTAAAGGAATGTTACCGGAAAAATGTTGAATGCACAGAAAATTCTCTTCAAGGTAATCTTAGATCTTTCTGAGCATTTAGTAAAATTTAAAACGATCTAATATCAATCCAAAAGAATTAACCTATAATGGCACCACCTCTTCTTCCCCGAAATCTGTAAGCGAAATTTTTTCAAATTATTTCAAATCAGTTTATGACGATAGGGATCCTATAGCCCCGTGCATCTTTCAACAGAACCAATCGATCACAATTAAACTAGGTACCCTCTCGCCTGAACATGTCCTTATAATTTTGAAAGATCTAGATTGTAATAAAAACGCGGATCCTCACGGCATCCCTACCATCGTCTTCAGAAAATGCGCTGTCAGTCTGGCAGAACCCTTTGCAAATTATTCAATCTCTCAATAAATAACTAAATTAACCCTGCAGCCCTCAAGAAATGTTTCGTTTTGCCTGTCTTCAAATCAGGTAACCAAAAATCATTACTAATTACCATCCCATCTCGATTTCCAATGCACTCGCACTCGTACTCGAAAAAGTTAAATACAACCAACTGCTACCACTAATAAAACCATTCATCTCGTAACAGCAGCACGGATTTCTACCCGGTCGATCCACAGTCTCAAACCTAGCTCTGTTTACGGACTCGATCGCCTGTGCCCTTGACGAAAGTATACAGCTGGACTCTGTACATACGGACTTTAGTAAGGCTTTTGATAAAATAAGCTATAAGCAATGCCTTTCCAAAATGGCTAGTTTAGGGCTTCATCCTACTTGTCCAAAAGAGAAAATATCGTAGTCTTTAAAGGTCAGGAATCTCCATTATTCCAACAAATCTCCGGTGTACCCCATGGCACAATATTTGGACCATTGATATTCGTTATCTATATTAATGGCTTGCCTTCTCTCCTTTCATCTAACTGCTTATTATATGCAGGCGATGTGAAACAATAGAGTTATTAACAATTTTACCGACTGCGTCCTCCATCAAAAGGATATTCTTCAATTAGAAAAGTGGAGTCTAGAGAACTGCATTGAAATTAATGTCAGCAAGTGCATATTTATATCTTTTTACCGCAACAGAGACTTTATCTCCTTCGACTAAACAATCGATAATACATCTATGTCTCGTGTTGATGAATTAAATGAATTGGGAGTTATATTTGATCGTAAGCTTCTCTTTGCATCACACATAAATTGTATTATATCCAAAGCTTTCCGTCTAATGGGCTTCATTTTTCATACCTGTCAGTCATTTAAGTATGCGGCTTCATATACTACTTTTCTTAACTCCCTAGTAAGAAGCATTCTCGATTATGCGAGCCAAGTATGGAATCCATTTTACTCCCCATATATATCACAGATCGAGGCCGTCCAGCGTAGATTCACCAGAATCACATTATTCAAGCTTGAAAACATGTCCATGGAATACCGCGAGAGACTAACCAAATTCAACTTGTCTACACTTGAGAACCCAAGAACCTTCCTGGATTCACTGTTCTTATATAAAATCCTTAATGATCAGATATTATGCATCTTTGCTTCCCCGTATAGACTTCCGTATTCCGCCCCGGCACTCTAGACATAACACCCTTTTTAGACTGCCAACTAGTAGAACCAACATAAAAGATAAATCGCCCATTGTCAGAATACAAAAGTCATACAACTCCAGATTTATTAATATGGATATTTTCAACACTGGTCCTCTGATATTTAAAAGGTTGATTCTGCTTGAGATCGGACAATAAATATTAGCTTATTCCTTTTTAACATACCCTTCCCGTTTATATTTATATTTAACCCAGTTTTTAGTATGATATTGATGAATATTCTATTTTTATATAGTTCTCCCCATCTCTGATGCCTCTGTACTCCAACTACAACTGTATTTTTCTTGCTCATTCCTAATTAACTATTTCATTTAGGTACACCTTTAAATGCGCACGCATCGTTCTGTTTTGCTGCTATCCTACTGAATTTCAGGCCTTAGTGTGATATTTTGAATTTATTTTGTAAGTATGCTTCTTGTAGTGAATATCCTATTGAATTCACTAGCTGTAACATTGTAGCTTTGAATTTGCTGATTGTTTATATCTGTAATTATTGTGTTGAATTTTAGTTCTGCAGTTGATGCAGTGGTTTTGTCTCGTAAGTACCATATTTGAATTCTGGTTTGTATTTCTGTATTTCTAAGCTGTAAATACTTGTTTTATTTTAACTGATTGTTATTGGATAGCTCTGAATTTTTCCCTCCAATGTATTTGGATCGATTGATTTTGTAACTACTCTATTGAATTATATTTTTGTAGTATTTGGTTGTAAGTTTAGTTATGCACTACTAGCTCATAAGTTATTGTACCACTTGTATTATTCTCTACTTCTTGATTTAGCTTGTAAAACCATCCACTTGTTTGTACAACTATAATGGTAGTATCATAATAGGAGTGTAAAAAGCTCTATAATCTACCATTTCTAATTGACCGAATAAATAAATAAATAAACTCCTTTTCGACAATTTCCTACTGCATCTTGCCTTCAAGATGATTGCTCTGCAGATTCGGTGTTTCAGCTGAATCACATCGGGTTCACCAATGTTCAAGAACTATTGTGTTCTCTATGAAGTTGTCAGTAAGTCGAAATGTTACACCTTGGCTTTTGATGAGAGCGCAGCGGCTCTTACACCACTACACCAAAATTGTAACGCTGAAAATGAAGTCTGATTAAAAAATAAAACATGATTGTGATTAAAAATCAGTGACTGCTATTAAAAAACAAGACTGACTAATTTTATCGCTAACCATATTCAATTTATAATGAAATTGCACTCATTTAAGCATTAATTTTACATTTCTATCTATCAATAAATTTTGAAAACTAATCCCTACTTGCATTATATACTATGAATTGTGAATTACAATAAATTGCTTGGCTATACAAAAAACAAAAGCGACAACAAGAAATAAGCAAACAATCGAATAAGTTTAAGGTGAAATTCCTATATACTTTAATTACAAATTACACTCAAGTGAGAAATTCCTGCTTCTTGCATTCAATTCACTATCGCTGATTACTTGGATATAACATAACTGTGGGATTAAATATGCCTTGCAAGTTGGAAATAATATTATATATTTCTGGAGAGAGTACAACAAGATAATACAATCTTTTCAATATGTACTTAAGCTACAGTGCTAATAGAATTAGGTTTAATGAGTAATTAAAAGATAAACAATTACTCTGGCATATTTCAGTATTAAAAATAGGGAAAAAAGAAAGAAGATGCTTAAACAGAAAAGAAAAAGGTAAACAAAAATTCAATGTAAATTGAAGAAGAAAATGAAAGATAATAGAAACATATTACTTATGGATGATTATTAAAATAGTAAAAAAGTCTCTTCTTGAATATCCCAGTAGTGCCCAACCTTTGAACGTCATATGGTAAATTATTCCAAGTGCGAACAACGTGGGCGAAGGAGGAACGACAATATTTTGTTATGACGAGGCGAGCTAAGGAATTTCAATTTTTCATACAAATAACTGGGTTCTTTTGAGTATACTATTTTGTGTTACAATGCTAGTGCTCTTTGGATCAAATGGGAGTCTATTGACAACCCAGGAGAGAGTTACGATATGGGGACACATGGTCAAACCTTCTTAAGCCAAACACAAACCTGGTGCAATCATTGAAAGCAACATTCAGCCTATTCAGGCATATACAATCCAAGGAAGAGTATATAATACTACCATAAGTAAAGTGCGGGACTAATAATGCCTTGACAAATTTCATACGTAACTGTGAAGATAGTAAGTTAGCCGATATTCGAAGCTGTCGCAGGCCTCCATAAACTTTACCAATAATATTTGCAACATGATCAAAGCAGCTTAGCTTGGAATTAAGATAAAAACCTAAATTTTTAACTTTTTGCTGGTATGGTAAATAATATCATTCAGTATTATCGGTGGTTATTCAGAAGTGTACACTGTAACTTCGAATATGTCAACGCAGTTAGATTCTTTGGGTTCAAGTTTGGGTCCCATAGATATTAACCACTCAGAAATTCTGCTTAAATCTGAATTGAGTTGATATACATACTTTTGAAGTGATTCCCATGGACCACTTACATAAAGTTGCACATCATCTGCGTACATGTGTATTACTCTAATATTATTTGGTAGATCATTATTGAACAAATTAAATAAAAGTGGACCCAGTATCGATCCTTGAGGGACTCCAAAGTTGACAGGTAATATGCTAGAAATAATATCGTTTACTTTAACTTGTTGTGATCGATTAGTTAGAAAACTTGATGTAAACTGAACTGCAGAAGACGAGAATCTAAAATGCGAACACAGGTTACGAAGAAAAAGTGTTTGATGTAGGTATACTGTCAACTGGTTTAGAGAAATCGAGTAATTCCAGAATTGAAAAATTTAATTATCAAGCGAGTCACGTATATCAGAGGTTACCTTCAGAAGAGCCGTTTCACAGCTAAGATAACCTAGGAAGCCGGACTGCATGTCTGTTATGAGGTTTTTACCTTCAAAATATGCCATCATCTGTGTAGACATTATTTTGTCTAGGACCTTGGACAAGTAGCACAATAGGCTAATAGGTCGAAAGTCCTCAGGAACCTCAGGAGTTTACTTTTTAGGCATTGCAATTACTAAGGCATTCTTCCAAGCCTCAGGGAAAGTTGAAGTAGTTAAACATGTATTGAGAATTGAACTACATATGGCATAATAAAAGGTAATAGTATTTTTAAAAAATCTGGGGGATATATTATCGGAGCCATTAGCATTAGATTTAATGGATTTAATTGCCAAGTGCACTTCAAATTCTTTGACAGAATGAAAACTAAAGCCTTCATGTACCTCAGAAGTACTACTCATAATATTATCAGGAGTATTTAGTGTGCTTGCTGAAGGGCCAAAAACGAAAGAAGTTTGCTTTCAACTCATGATTCCCACATATTCCGATATATCTCAGATTGCGCAACAGTTTACCTGTAGGGAGATCAGTATCAAGCAGTGAACCCAGGTATCTTCGTTTTAATGTGCGCAACTTAGATGTAACCCTATTTCTTGCCAGTTTGTTAGCATTAAGACTTTCTACAGTTTTGCGATGCCGATACTGATGATGGAGATACTCGCGCTCAGCAATCCCCAGCAAAATGTCTGTTGAGAACCAAAGGCACCCATTAGACTTAAAACTCGTTTACGAATGGGAGCATACTTATCATACAAATAGGATATACAGGAATTAAAAAAAATTAACTTGTGCATCAGCTGAACCAGAAAGATATATCTGCCGCCAGTTTAACATAATACACTCCTCAACCAGAGCTATTGCATTAATACGTTTAAAGTCACGAGAAAATAACGTTTTACGCGTATCTGAAGGTCTCATATAGCTAGGTCAAAGCTAAGAAAAAGAATATTGTTGTCTAAGAAGCTCGGTGGGCTTAATTGATTCTGAACAGAATAGTAATCTCACTTGTAGATAAAAAGATATCACGTAAGAACGGATTACTAGTCCGGAAAAAAGTCGGAAGCTCATTAATTATGTTAAATCTAAAGATCAAGAGAGATGTATCAAGTTGTTTGATGTAATATTAGTTCGTGATAAATTTTCATTAAAATTTCCACCGATGAGAACCTTTCGATATTTCCTGCTTAAATCAGAATCAGCTTCTTCAAATTCTGTGCAATTATCCACAGTGAAAAGATTAGGTGGACAGTATACTAGACTATAGACTATGGACTGTCAAATTGACAAATTACTGCTGATAATGGACTTTTGATGATCGCTTCCTTTATATGTCTAGTTATGGTGAAAAATTACCTCCTTGGCATAACTCCAACCTTACGGAGTGAGAAATTCATAGCAATATTCCCCTTTATCTATCTGAAAGGCTTTTAAAATGGAACTATTACAATTAGATGGCATCTTACTGGCAAGGATTTTTAGATCACAAATATTTAGAGAGAATAACCCTATCTATCTAATTAAGGTGATCTATGAAATCGTACCACCATAAATATGCATTTTGTAGGAATTTGGAAACAATTTTTTGCATAATTAGTAAATAATAGATCCCGGACCTCGTTGACGGAAACTTTACAAATTCACATTTCCATAGTGTCTCAAAAAGTTGTTTTTTTTCTGATTTTTCTCTTCAATAACCATTTCCCATAACCCATTTTTACATATGCATTCCCTCTAAGTAAAACTTTGAGTGGCTTTACTTTTCAGTTTAAAATGCTTGAAAAGCATTTATTCATTCATTCGGAAAATTGCCCCTATATCCTTGCCGGAAGAATTTTACGGCATCAAGGATAACAAAACCAATTTATATGCAATTTTTTCCACGAACTTAACTTTAAAGCTCGATAACTGAAGCATTTGATCATAAATCGTAAAATGTTGTATATCGCAAGGGAGATGAAATGTCTCTTGAAACATGTGCTCAAGTTTCATTCTTCGATATCCTTGAAAGGACTTATGATCAAATTAGTGACAACATTCCCTTTTAAAATTGAAAAATGTCCACTCCGGGTGAACAGTACACTCCAAGGGATCTATTTTATTAGACTCCATCCTACTCATTTACCCAACACCCTTTATATGTTGAAAATTAACACTGTTGCATAAGAACTTGACTTTTCTTTTCTATGGGCACAAAATCTGAGCTAGGCCTATGCGGTCTGAAATAATCAGTAAACATGGAAAAATTAAAATGTTTCATGATTCTATGTATGTGTATGTATATAAGAAAATGTTTTGCATAGCGCCATCATTACTTCTATGGAAAGGTATAAACGAACTTAGTATACACCCTCGAATTTGATCCCCTATAAAACAAATATACATACAACCTTCCTAAGGGAAGCTGCTTATCTAAAATTCCTATAGATAGCTTTTGCATTGTCTAACAAAATTTCCAGATTTAATTCGTAATACTCGTTAAAGCATATCAAGCTCTCGGCGGGGTGGTTAAAGGACTTTGAACATATAATTGCTGTCATAACATTCGAAAAGCATATAGAGATCCTTCTTATAGATGAAGCAAATACCACATATTTCGCTAAAAATACCCAACGTGGGTGGGGATAAGGAGGAAATGAAAAAAATGTGCTTTGGTTTTTTTCCGGCGATTACTTTGGAATCATAATTGGAATGTGTTTTCGAGATGAAAAGATATTGGAAAGCGCCTTTCGTGGTAAATTAAAATGTAAGGATACTGCTTTCGGATCTTTTGTTCAAAAATTCTGATTGCTAGTGTTACGTAATACAGGTATGTTGTACATACATCCGTATAAATATTCATGTATCATATACTTTGTCGACATTTTTTTATACGCATAGTAAACTATCCTAAAGATTTCTGGAATAAAATTTTTGTAATTACTAATTCTCGGGAAATTTCTATTAAGACAAAATATAAAATTACAACTAGAGAAAAATAAAAGGAGATGTGACAATTTGAAATTATGAAATGGAAATAAAATGGATATATATACATACACACAACACATACATATATTATATAAAAATCAGTTGACAATAACAAAGCTAAAGTAATAAATTTCATAAAATAGATAAGGGTATTTTTTATTCCTCGCATAGAAATGCAAAACCGCAGACAAATGCGCATATGGATTCCCGTGGTCAGTCTAGGTTACATAATAAAATGGTAAAGTTTTTTTTATTTAATTTTAACCATAAAAAATTATGTCAGCTTCTGTGGCTATCCAATAAACATGGAAGAACTAAACCGCTGAGTCTGCTCAGAATCGGCTGTCAAAGTTAAAAGTTTAAAAAATTGAAGGTGTACATAAAAATTTGCCTCTCATCATGGCCTTCAAGTAACAGTGGGAAACCAACATCTACTCCAACTGTTAATTGAACAGGGTTACAGCACAATAACGCATTAACCAGCACGATATGATAAATGTTATTAAAGCAACATTTCTCTCGTCGCGCTCTTATACTAGATGCTGTTGTCCATTCCGGAATACACCAGTCATTTCATAAACTGTATACTCTTCTCTGGTATACCATGCGATACCATGTTCTTGTGCTATCTATGATAATAGGCGTGGGTGGTAAAGTATCAAAGGTTTTTCCTCATTCCTTGAGAGCAGCTTCTAATCTCTACAGACCCTAGGAACCAAAAGAAAAATTCTGGAAGTTCATAGGAATACACATTAGTTACCAGAATGGCAACACTTTTTGCTTCATGGAAATGAAATCATCCCATTTGCATGCAAAGATTTCATCCGTTTAACACCGCTTAAATCTTCTAAAAAGAATAATTCACATATGATATGCTGGATTCTTGGTCTCAAATAAATCTTATTACTGAAAAGCCATGAATAGCCTTAGCTCTAATTCAAGACTTGATGCAAATAGGAATTGGACGAGCGAAACAACAAACGGAATGAACTCAATTTTTTCTTCTGGAGTGAAGGCCTCTGTAGTTTTTACTCCGAAGAATAAACTACGTACAAAAACATAACCTCTTGAGATATATCAAAAAGTATATAGTTGTCAAATCCTATCGTTAAATCGTACAAATTGCATTGGCTGGTGATCGAATTGCATAACAAGCTTATATCTGTGGATGAAATAAAATTGGCACAAACACTACCTGTAACGTGATTGAATGAAACAAATATTAATAATAGAATTAATAGAAACATTTTTAATTGATCTAAGACTAACAATATTAAACCCTAGATGAAAGGAAAAGTTAAATAAAGTGTAAACTAAAGCTTTGTATGAGTACAACAAGAACGGTTGTCCAATTTAGTTAATTTTTAAAAAAAAATTTACTATTTTTATGAAAACGCTGTGTAAAAAATTGGAACTCTGTGCGTTCCTAGGCAGTGCCCAAATATATGGTGTAAAGCGAAACTTTTGTATGGTAATTCTACGAGCCAGTTACCCGATTTGTTGCGCTTTCGAAACTAAATCTACAATTCTTTTCAAAAGACCGTGTGTAAAATTTCAGTTCTGTAAAGGTGGCTTCCCTTGGCTCTTGATATCACGCGTGATGGACGGGCCAAAGCGCTATGGGAAGGTGCGAGTAAGCCTGAAATGGGTCGTCCGATCCACTTCGAGTCGGTAAATGAAAAAGAAGTTGTTTGACATTTCATGTAATTGCCACTGACATTTCACTTGCATGCGTAGGTGTTTTATGCTCTTGTTGGCTTTTTACATTTTGCAATGGTTAAAGAGGTGATGATGCTTGATGCCTGCACTGTAACACACGCACGTAAAAATGGTTACAAGAAACCCGAATGGTTTATAGTATGCCGACCATTTAAAGATGATCCAACTAAACTTGGCGAATCTAAAGACATCATCACTAGAAAGAACACGTAACTAAAATACTGATTTGAGATCGTGATAAATGAGATTTTATAAATAAGTGCAATGCAAGCAATTCGACATCCATACTATTTTCAAACTCACCGCATTTTTGCTAGTAGTCCAACCAAGACGATTTTATACCTGTTGTACTTCGCTTTTAAATATCCAGATCCTCATTCATAGTAGAAATCGAAAGAGATGCGAAAAAATAGCCTTCAAGCCATATATGTATATACTACACCACCATTGATCCTTGCTGGAAGAATGATTTTGTTTAAACTTTTAAAAGAACTTTAGTCACACCATATGGCAATTCCTGTAATTGACATATAGTGGCTTGCGTTTATAAATCATAACATACTAGGGAAATATCAATTCCAATAGTTGACATTCCTTGAGCTGCGTTTACAAACTCAAATTTGCTGTAAGCTGAAATACAAAATGATGGTAGGTAGTGTACCGATTAAAAGACGTCGTTGGTTGTCATTCACCTTTAATCATCGAATTCACTACTTTAACAACTCTAAAGTATTGCCTACTTAAAATAAATTTAGCAGAATTCAAATCTTTATAAACTTCCACAAAATGCCATTAATGAATTAATTTACTCAAATATATTAAATTTAATTTATTGACAGATTACCGTGCGTTTTTTAATTCGTTCTATGTCTACTTTTATCTTTACTGATTCCCCCTTTGTTTATTCACACTATTTACTCCAAGGAAAAATTCATTACTACTATTTAAATTAAAAGATTTATTCTACTTGATTTTTTATTGTCTTAGGATGATTTATAAAATATGACTAATTAGGCCTAATTTTTACAAAATGTCAGTCAACAATAAAAATTACAAATTCAATGCAATTATACAAAAAATTCTGAAAAGGAATAAATTTGATAAATGGTTAATGCTCAATTTGCTTAGATTATTTTGCGACCTGTAATTATCAATTTTGTAGCATGCAATTACATTGGTCCCATAACCCCAAATTGGTTAAAAAAATGAAATAAATACCTTCTTGAAATATTGGCGAAATAAAGTTTCTTAAAAATTTGGATCCTCCAGGCTTGCTGCTAATCCGTAAAAAGTACAAATAAGAAAAATATTACGAATGTTGTTTTTTTTATGATAGGATTTTATCCCAACAAAAATTTGCAAGTGGAGCCGAGTAAAATTTTGGTAAAAAATGGAAAGCCCAAACTGAAGAAAACTTGAAAAAATTCTAAGACCTTGTGCACAGTAAAAAATATCCGGTGTGACAATAGACCGCAACACGGATATTGCAATATTTTTATCCACTTGGAGTACAAAATCTCAAAAAATACCCCATGGTATCGGTGCTTAATTAAAGCCATATAATTTAGGTGTTAATAGACACACTTCGGTATATAAAACTTAGAATGAAAAAAAAACAGAAAAGGTGTAAGTAAAATTCGTTTGGTGCTGAGATGAAAACAAGATTGAACCTGTCTGTAAAATTATTCATTCGGTGTAATAAATAAGAATTTTTTGGTGTTAATAATGACGTGTTTATGCCTGATATATGAAGGTTGTCCGTTCGTTGCTGTTTTAATATACTATCGGTGCAGTTTACAATGCAGATGCAGAACAATGTGGGTTAGTTTGTAGAAAATCTTCATAAAGAGTAAATGCGTACGCGGAAAGTGAGACAAAATGACAAAAGTGTTTATGGTGCGGTATAATTCAATGTAAAATCTCGTAGCGTTTGGACGTGAAAATGAAAAAATCACCTTTTTAGAATTCATTACATCTTGTAACTGCGAAAGGACAAATTTCGAATAATTTCGGGTTTTCATTTAAAACTATTTTTCATCCAAAATTTGCTTGAAATTTACAATAATTAACATGGTTAGTTTAAATTTGATGATTTTTCACTTTTAGTGTGGGATGGAACAACAACCGCATTTCTTCTTTTTCTCAAGATGTTTCCAGCTATTGGTCGTCGTAGGAGTAATGTAAATACAAAAGGATATAAATTAATAAATTTTCAAAAGGTAAACCTACATTTGTCAAAAGTAATGCATTTCATTATTGATTCTATCATGCAGATCGGCAGCTTACCAATAGTACCTACTGGAAATGCCCCATATATAATAGCTTAAGGTGTAAATAAATGTGCTATTGCGAAATATCAAATTGTCGTTGATGGACACGAATTACCAATCACAACAAATACATCAATTCTCACCTGGCACACTCTCTTCAAATCATACTTTTTCTTCAATTGCTAGTACCACCGAAGTTGTGATTGATTTTTAACATTTATTCAGGAACGAATATTTATATTTGGACATGTCCGAATGACAGCCAAAATGAAGGATATAAAATCACGACTTGAAATTTGATAGTGACTACAATTCAATTTAAGTTTTGTCAGAACGAATATATTTATTTTTCAGTATTTAGAGATAGGTTTATACATATACATTAAGAAATGACTTTAGTATATAGAATATGTTTAAAAAACAAAGTTACTTTCATCAGATACTTGTTTTTCTTGTCCGGAAAAGAAACGTTTACGGAAGGGTGTTTCCTAAGTGATCATTGGAATTGGATGTTTTACATCCTTCGTATATTAATTTCAACTACCCAAAAGGATATAATATTTTCTTTTCGAATGAATGGATATTACTCATTAGATTTTTATTATATTTGTTCGCAAAACAATAGTTATCTGAAGGGTGCTTTCTAAATATTCGTTGGGAATGAATGTTTTACAACTTTCGCAGGTTAATTTTAATTATCCGAAGGATTCATAGAAAATACACCTATACGGTGTTGTAAAATAAACACCCAAAAAGGATGGACGCCATGGAACACCGCTTTCGGATTTAATTTAACACAGATTTTTTACATGACTATGACATTTGCATGGACAAATAAACTTGATGACCAAATGGAATGTGGTTATATTATGACAACTCGACTAAAAAAATAGATCGAGTGAAGGAATGACGCGCTTCTTATAGACAAATTTTTGAAGTATTACCTTTTTATAACTTTATTAGAGTTTTTCAGTAATACTGGTATATTCCAAAATGAATTTTATATTTTTTGACATATTTCCCATAAGGATTTATTATAAATTTTATTGATTTTAATTGATTTTTTTTCGGAAATTTACTCTACCTTATCCACACGCCATTTTTTGGTTCATTCCAATGAATTTCTCTCACGATTTTCGCTGTTCTGTTTTGCTCGCACCTTACCTCTCTTTCACATTCGTTAGTGTGGATGGAAATTATTAAAATTGCGAATTACGCTTTTCGCGCGAAAAATATCGTGAAACGAAATGGGTCCATTAGATCCACGCTAAATTTTCACTCCAGTTTGACTTGTCAAATGTCATGGGAGTATGAAGTTTCGCCGTGTAATTTTTAACTCGTCAAACGTGCGCGAAATGAAAATGACACCGGTAGCTACTAGAAGAGTTACCCTCGTTTTTGTGCAGTTCACTTTCTTTTAGTTGATTGTTGGGCACCATGGGAGAACTTTCAGTGAGTATTCAGGATCTGTGTCCTTTGGTCCCACTAGATATCTGAACGTGTAAATGATTGAAGAATTACAACCTTATTCAGTAACAGCTTGAGGAGCTTGAGTAGATTGCCCTTGTGGTACAGGTTGAGCCTGAGTAGATTGAGGAGTGGTTACCCTCATTCAGTAGCGGCTGCGTTGTTGTAAATTACAACTGGAGAGTTTGTTTGCTTTGCGATGGTTTGTTTGCTTCCTGCTTGTAGTAAATCGTAGTATCGATACTAAAACGCCACACGCAGATGAGCGTATTGTATCACCTGTATACTGGATAGCGTGTAACATAAGTTCTTGAGGTTGTCCTAAAGCAGCTCTGGACCGAGTATGTGCGACTCGCAATAGAGATCCTTAAAGACCCAGGCGACCTTATGTCGGCTTGGTCTTTGTATATACCTAATTGTTGTATACCTAAAACAGGTTAAAACCGATAATTATAATTAATAATTATCATTTTTAAAAAATTGGAGAATATTCATAAATATTTCATAAATAGAAATAAGCTAATCATGCTCAAAACATGGTTAGCTTATCTCTCTACAAGGCGAAGAAATTGCCATCAGCAATTTCTTCAAATTCCTTTGCAACAAATTAAAATATTTTTCCCACAAAACGGCTTGGGAAAAATAAAAGTTTTAAATTTCAACCCAAGTCGTTTCGATAAACAAAAAGCCCCACGACAAATTTTACCTTCAGTAAGATTTGTCGTATATACGATATGTATGTACATATATACATAGATACATATCGGGCGCAAGAAAATTTTACGTCGGTGAAGACTGAAACGATCAAGTCTTCACCGAAAAAAGCTCTTATCAGCAAATTGTCGCGAGCTGCATACATTGTAATCGCAACAATGTATGCAGGGTAGCAAGACGATGGTTGATATTTATGAAAATATCAAATTTCAATTTCAACCATCGTTCGTCGCGATAATTATGGGCATGTTAAAACATGCCCAGCGTAAAATAATTTTCTCAGGATAGGAATGCTAATTAAACATTTTCCTATCCTGAACGAAGAGACTTACGATTGAAAAATCTAAGTCTCGACACAGTCGGTTTTTAGATTTGGTTTTTTGAACATCGTCGGAATAGTCTCGAGTAAAGATTAAAGTTTGCTTTTCCTAAGTTCTCAAAAAAAAAGGAAAGTTAAATTAAAAGAAAAAAGGAAAGGAAGGTTTGGATACGGTTCGGTACTAAGTGGTTTATACCCCGGATTTCAGTAACAAGTGTGAAAATTGATCCGAAGATATTTTGTCAGCAGAACAAAATATATAATAAAAGTTTCTAGAAAATAATTATTGTGATTGTACATGAATAGTGTGAGGTTGTAATCCATATATAAGTGTGAAATTGTACACCAGATACGGAAGTAAAAATAAAGAGAACGTAAAGAAACACAATCGCTAGGTGAATGTTTGTCATTTATCCAGGTAATTAACCCAACGAGTGAAATATATAACAAATTGGCGCAGCCGGTAGGATTGAGGAAGCTTGATCTAGTCAAAACGATCGTAAAAGCTTGAAAAGCCTTAATCCTTCGAACCTAAGGGGTCCCATTGACTAAGCCACTCAGGCCAAGTCACCCCCAACACTCGGGTAGATACCATCTCTAGGCGCCTCTGCTCCAGGCGGGCAAGCGTTCACCCCAATTAGTGCACAGGCACCACCGAGGGATACCAGTGAACAGTCCACAGAAGGAAGAGGAGAAATATCTCGAACTCCCCCAGAAGGACGAATACAGATCAGCCAGGACACAGCTCGATAAGCAGCCTGAAGTTCTAGCCACGCAGATAACCAAACACTAGCAGTCAATGATCCTGAGTTGAAGAGGAAATCGAAGACGGCTCGTAAGCCCCATTTTCAACTAGATCCAGGGGAAATTAAGACGGCCCAAAGGTCCCCCCAGCTGCAAAACAAACCGAAATCAACCGACCAAGGATTGAGAGGGAACTCGAAGGCGGTTAAAGAAACCCCCCTCTCAATCACAGCAAGGGGACTTAAGCAGGCACGGAGCCCCCCCCCCCTTTCACCAAACAGCGCATCATATGCCAGCCGACAATCCTGCTCTACCTCAACAGGAAACAGACGCAGCAGCGAGGGAAAACTCTCCATCTTTAGCCGACGCGGGATCAACCCCAGGTGCCAATACACAGCACCCCGGTGAAGGTACATCATCTGCTGCAGGAGATAAATCTCCACAGTTATCGCCAACAGGACCTCGACTCAGAAGCGGGACCGTTCTGCCAGGTCTCAATAGACAAGTAAGTCTTGATAAATTTTTAACAAAATTGTACGAGAGAGCGCGAGATTCAGGTACGCAAAAAACTGAGTCAAACCCGCGAAGTTAGACTCGCACAAATACAGACACTGAAGGAAAACACAGTTCGGTTCCGTGAGGAACTAAGTAGGCTCGCTGAATCCACGCGCTCCCTCCCAGTAGATAAGGAGAGTACTGAAACTCCAAATTTAGACTTAGAGAAGAATAAGAGTGTTAGGTTAAGTGAAAGTGCAAATAGTGATAGTGACAGTGACGGTGAAGCAGCTGAACCAACTCCTGAAGATCTGCTAATAGATTGGCTCGAAGAATCCTTAACGGAAGTCAGCCCAGAAACAAGCCCAGTTAGTCCACCCAAATTTAAATTTCCAGTCAATAGACTAAACACAATGGTGGACTACGCTAAGGTAGCTAAGCTCACAGCTCAACTCGTCCCCTTATTTTCGGGTGAAAGTACCCCACAATTGGGACGGGGGCTACAAACCTTCATTGGCTGCTGCAAACAAACTATGCAGTGCCTAAATAATGAAGAAAAAGTGGCTTTCATTCAGGTCCTTTCCACAAGACTCAGAGGCGACGCATACCAATTATTCGCTTCAGACGTCCCTGCTTCATTTAGTGAAGTAGAGGAACGTCTAAATAGAACATACCTTCCACGTGAGACATACCAAGAGTTAGTGAATAAGTTAATCACTACTAGGCAAAACCCGTTAGAATCTCTCACTGTGTTCATTACAAGATTGAAACAGTTGTTGACGATTTGCAACGAGGCAGCGACACAGAAGTATGGAGCTGAGGCAGTCCCTGCTGTGAAAACACAGCTGATGGATTTTGCCAAGAACGCTTTGAAAAGTGGAGTAACTAACCCACACCTGTGTCAATATTTGCTCACGCAGGGAGAAGGTGATTTAGAAGCATTAATTCAAAAGGCCCTGGACATGGAGAAACTACAACAAAGTGCTACATCCGTCCAGACTCCTCTGGTACAAGCTCCTCCAATGGCTCCAGTAGACCCAGATCTACGAGTGAGAGCTTACTATAGAGCTCCTTACTATCAAATGCCATCTACACCTATGTTCGCATCACCTCGAGCTCCAAACCCACATCAGTTTTCACGCAATGTGAATAATGCAGGTTCATCACAGTCACGGCAAAGGCCCTTTACAAACACTGATGCCAGAAACTCGGATACAGATGCACTGGTCCGTAACATTACGTGTAATTTCTGCCAGCGAAAGGGTCATACGTATTCAGATTGCCTTAAGCGCAAGAACACCCCTTTCTGCTCAAACTGCAAAATCTATGGACATGACGTCCGTGATTGCAGAAAAAGACAACAGACGCAACAAATTGTTCCTCCACGCCTCCCCAATAGATCTACACAAGAGCAACACAACACAAAAAGTCCTCAAGTCTTCAACATAAGACTCAAATGCACCTTTTGTGGTCGCCGAGGACACGCAGACGATGATTGCCGCCAAAAGAAAAAATGGGAAGCCCGGAGTCAGGGAAACGACATGCAGTCGACCCAAAACTCCCCGGCTCGACTTTAAACCCACAACGCAAATTAAAAGGGTCACCTCAAGCGCCCGAATCCGGTGTCCCTACAGTGAAACTTCCACTGGACATAAGCCTTAACGGCCATACAAAACTAGTAGTGGACACTGGCGCTGAGGTTAGTATTATTAAGAAAAGAGCAATTAAAGACCTCAATATAATTAATTCCAATGAGGCATGCACTTTACAGACCCCTTTTGGAACCGGAAAGACATTGGGAAATTGCAAGGGCAACTTCAATTTTAAAAATAAAATTCCCTGCAAGTTTCAGGTGGTACAAAACCTGCCAGGTCTTTCCGATGACGGCCTATTAGGAAACGATTTCCTATCAAACAATTGTAATGTTGAAGGCCCAAATAAAGCGCTCAAGTTTCCTTGTACGGAAACAAATCCCGAAGAGTTTACTGTGCCCTTGTCATGCAAAACGGACAAGCTGTATTCCAGAAAAGCAGTCGAAGTGAGGTCACTTGCAGAAAAGATGGAACCTAAACAGGTTAAGCTATCTACATGCAGTGTCTCCAAGGCATCTCAAAAGAGCAATGCAGGCTGCCAGGTTCAACAAGAGCCGACGGAATGCGAAAAGAGCTGTCTGGGTGATCAAGAAACCTGCGAAATGAGGCAGCATCTGGTTACTTTAGAGGAACCAATATGCATACCTGCTAGGTCACACATGATCACCACAGTCCCGTTGCAAGTGAAGGAAGAAATGCTCTGTCTATCGAAAGAGATAGGCGATGGAGTCTTCCTGGCCAACAGTTTACTCCCTACTGGGAAAGAAACAGTGCTAGTTGCCATACTCAACATTAACAATTTCCAAGTAGTCATCAACAGTTTATTGTTACAACTGTTCCCTATACATGACTACGCCGTCATCCCAATAGGAGAAGCCACTGATACACAACACGTTCTCAAGCCAAATAAATCGCAAGCGAGTAACACGAACATCAGTGAGCTTCCCAAGGCGGAACAGAAGTCAAACAAGACTTCCTCCTCAAAAATACCTAGATATAAGTTACTAACGAGGCCCAAGAGCCCAGACGCGTGCGAGCTCAGTAAGACCCGACTAGAGGCAAAAATGACTCCACCGTCCAAGCAAATAACTTACAAAAATTATACATGGCCCCATAGCCAAGCTAAAGATGCGAGCGAGCTCCAGAAGCCGACAAGCAAAATGCCGCTGACTCCTCCATCCAATATACCTAGATGTAAGACAACCACAAGGATAAGAAGCCCAACAACAGGTGCGTGTGAGCTCAGTAAGACCTATTCTCAGGCAAAGACGACTCCACCACTTAATAAGATTAGTATTAAGAATAAAAAGTGGCCAATGAGCCCGATAGAAGACGCGTGCGAGATCCGTAAGACCTCATTGAAGGCAAAGTTGGCTCTACCGTCAAATAGTATTAAGAAAACCAATTATTCAAGGCCCATAAGCCAAAATACAGATGCGTGCGAGTACTTGGACCAATGTAAAGTACCCATAAAACATGGTACTCCACCATTAAAACTGCAGGAAGCCCATTCCCTGCCATCTAGTAATGTAAGTAAAACAGATAGTAAGTACCCAGCTCCACAAAGTGAGAAAAGAAACGTAAGCTTTCCGGAAAACACAGCTGTCTTACAACACGTAAGATACTTATTTCCGGATCAGGAAGATCCCACACATACTCCGCGAGTCAACAGGTTAGACCAAGAGCTCAGCCTAGACCCAAATCTAAATGCGGAAGAAAAAGCTTCGATATCCGAACTCTGTTATGAGTACAATGATATCTTTTACCTTAAAGGTGATAAGCTTACATATACAAACGCTATCACCCATAACATTCCATTAATACAAGATCAGGCCCCAAAAAACCAAAAAGCCTATCGATTACCAGAGACCCAGAGACAAGTAATCAACGAGCAATTAAGAGAAATGCTAGACAACGGGATAGTCCAAACTAGCAAAAGCCCTTGGAATTCACCCTTATTAGTAGTCCCCAAAAAGGCGGGACCCGATGGTGAAAAAAGGTGGCGCGTCGTTGTCGATTTTCGTAAATTGAACGAAAAGACAATTGGCGATGCATTTCCGCTACCACGAATCGAGGATATTCTTGACCAACTAGGTCATGCCAGGTACTTTACCACTCTCGATTTGGCCAACGGCTATCACCAAGTCTTAGTCGACAAAAAAAAAGATCGACATAAGACCGCCTTTAGCACTAATTACGGGCACTACGAATTTAAGCGTATGCCATTCGGACTCAAAGGAGCTCCCGCTACATTCCAACGGCTCATGAACTTCGTCCTGACAGGCCTACAAGGCCTCGAATGTTTCGTTTATCTTGACGACATCATCATTTATGGTAAGAACCTAAATGACCACAATAATAAGCTTCGCAAAGTCTTCAACAAATTGAGAGAAAACAACCTCAAACTGCAGCCAGAGAAGTGCCAGTTCTTGAGACGAGAAGTTGTTTACCTAGGGCACAAATGCTCTAGCGAAGGTGCATTACCAGACCCCAGCAAAACGGCCTGCGTCCAGACATTCCCTGTTCCAAGAACAGTAAGGCAAGTACAGTCCTTTTTGGGACTTGCCAATTATTATAGGAAGTTCATTCCGGACTTCTCTAAAATCGTTCGTCCAATAACGAATTTGCTCCGAAAGGATGTAAAATTCACTTGGACCGAGTAATGTCAAGAGGCATTCCAAAGCATTAAAAATGCTTTAATTTCTCCACCGCTTTTAATCTATGCAGATTTTACAAAGCCATTTAATCTCACAACGGACGCCAGTAACGAGGCTTTAGGAGCTGTACTTTCCCAAGGAGAAGTGGAAAAAGACCAGCCTATCGCATATGCAAGCCGAACGCTAAACACAGCCGAGAAAAACTACTCCACTATTGAAAAGGGGTTATTGGCTATAGTCTGGGCAACTAGAAATTTCCGATGCTATCTCCAAGGCAGGAAATTCACGGACCACAAGCCTCTCAAAGGAGTCTTTAATGTTAAAGACCCAACTTCCCGTTTGGTGAGATTTCACCACAAATTGTCAGAGTTCGACTACACAATCGAATATAAACCAAGGAAGTATAATACCAATGCGGATGCATTAAGCCGCATTCCACAAGCATTAACCGAAGACAATACAGGCAATACCTTAACGGTACAAGCCCAAGTGCACCACACTATAGACTCTGATGTGGAGGAAAATAATCCCCCAAATAAAAAGAAAACCAGGAAACCCGCTCACTGCTTCGCCGTGACTAGAGCTCAAAAACAGAAAGCCCAAGAGGCCAGTACGAGCCCCAGCGCCGAAAAACAGCCCACGGCAGCGGAACATAAAGAAAATGAACCCCCAGAGGCAGAAATACAACCCCCGGCTACGCTTGAACAAGAAATATGTCCAGTCAAGGCACCTGAAATAATCACGAGCCCCAAGGAAGTTCAAACAATCCTAAAGGATTATCACGACTCTCCTTTCGGCGGCCATCAGGGTGTCATTAAAACCTATAAACGCATTAGACGCAAGTATTGGTGGGGACACATGCTTAGCGATATAAAAAGGTATATAAAGAAATGCCCTAAGTGCCAAACAATGAAAACGTCCCCACAATTCAAGATGCCCATGGTAATAACGGACATCGCAGAACCACCTTTCGACAAGGTTTACCTCGATATAGTAGGTCCACTAGAAGAGACCATATCAGGTAATAAATATATCTTAACTTTTCAAGATAACCTTACCAAATTTGTCGATTGGTATGCCATACCTAATGGAGAAGCAGTAACGGTGGCGCAAATCTTTTTCAATGAGATTGTCACGCGTTATCGCATTCCAAAGAGAATAGTCACCGATCAGGGAACCAATTTCCTGAGTGAGCTATTCAAGAAGGTCTGCAACCTCCTAAAGGTAAAGAAGTTACAGACTTCCGCATACCATCCACAGTCTAATGGCGCACTAGAGCGTGCCCATAGACCATTAATCCCAAATCCCAAAACATGGGATCAATTCCTGCGAACCGCTGCATTCGTGTACAATAACAGTGTACACGAGGGTACGAAATTAACCCCAATGGATTGCCTTTACGGCTTCACAGCTAATTTAAAACGGGATCCTGAACCCGTTTACAATCACGAAAATTATTACCATATGCTAAAATATAGACTACAAAAATCATATGCCACGGCTCGTAAAAATCTCTTAGCCAGCAAACAACGATCAAAGGCATATTACGACAAAACAGTCCGGCCTCTCACTTTCCACCTAGGAGACAAAGTCCTCCTCAAAAGTGAAAGCCGCAAACACAAACTGTCTCAAATCTGGATTGGCCCATATCTGGTAATCAATGTACCCAGTCCAACAAACACTACCATAAAAATAGGCAAGCGGCAGGTTGTCGTCCACAACAACCGTTTGAAGCCCTATTATGAGTAGTATACTGGTACATATGTATATCTTTAGCAAATAAGTTAAGTCCATACTAAATTCTACAATTAATTTAAGTGCTATTAGAATTACAACAAAAAGCTTCCAGTATGACTAATTGACTAACGAAGCCTAACCTTCATTTTCTACAGAACATGAAGCACATATTGGTGTTAATATGCTGTTTCCATCTGGCAATGGGACAAATACAAACGGAACCCTACACCATAAGTCCCCTGAACAATACAGGAATACTGTATGAGGATCTAGGAAAATTACAAGTCTACCATAGTACATGGAACATCTTAACTGAGATCAATCTAAGGGAACTGGACAATCAAACGCTTATGGCAGAACAGGCGGAACACTTAGTTCACCGACTATGTTCAAATCGCTCTCAAACGGATGAGCTATGCCTGGTTCAACAAAAACACGTTCATTCTCTCTTGGAAAATATCAAGAGAAGAACAAGTGTTATTCGAGAAGTGGTCCCAAAATCAAGACCAACAAGATCTGTCTTTGATGGAATAGGGAATGCAATGCACTACCTATTCGGGACCATGGACAGCACTAATGAACAGGAAGTATACAGTCGACTCGAGGAGCTCGAAACAAATACAAAAGCACTAGCCGACCTGGAAATAAAGCAGATGTAGTAGTAGTAATAGCAGTGTAGTCAAAACTACACTACAGCAAATTCAAAAGCCATTGACATCTCTGCAGGAAAGACAACGTCAAATAAATCTCCAGGTAAATAGAATGCAAAACATAACGGATGATTTACTGATGAGACAATTGAGACAGGAAATAATTTCAAGCCTGACCTTACAAATTGTCGAGATTGAGTACAGGCAGCAAGCCTTACTCGACATAATAATCGCCAGTAAAAATCACCAGTTACATCCGCTAGTGGTGTCTCCCAAAAGTCTATTACAGATATACCACAAGTCCCACGCTACTTGTCCAGATGCACAAAATTGTCTCTCCCTGCTATATCAGACAGCGGAAACAAAGGCTCATCCAGTCCAAGACAAATTAGTCATTCGAATACAACTTCCGATTTTCAACCTACCACAAATGAAGTTGTATAGAGTACACAGTTTTGCCATACATATTAACAACAAACAATCATTGGTACCCGATATACACTACTCGCACGTAGCGCACCAGGTACAGACACAAGATATTCTATTATTAAAAACACAAGATCTTAAAAGCTTTAAAAAGATCACTCAATATTCCAAAGAGGACACTTACATCGCTAAGCTAGGCATTCCCGTAACAAAGGCAACTCTGTCCAAAGAATGCATAGTGAAGCTGCTCTTTAATCCATTAAAGGAAGAGCCTCAGTGCCAATTCAGAGCACAAATACCTCCTAGAGACCTGCTTATCAAATTAAGTAAACCCAATTTGTGGATATTCTCGTTGATAGAACCTACAATTGTACACCTCCAGTGTCCCCAACAATTTTTAACTTCAAAGATTGAAGGTCAAGGAATAATCACTATCAACCATCCCTGCCAATTGCATGTAGGATCCCAAATCCTACACTATGAGGCAGAGAATATCCAGTCATTGAGTCTCAAACAACCCAACTACTTCCCAAATATCGCTCCATTAGAGCAAGTGGTAGAAAAATATCTCAATGAAACCAAAAACAAAGTACAGACCGAGAAAATCAAGACAGACCTATATGCGGGAGATGACACAAATTATCTCATCCTAAAGGGTATCCAGTCATTTACAGAGCTGGACGAAAAATTAGCTAAAATAGTTACTCCTATAAACCACCATCCTACACATGTACTAGCTACAACATCAGTGTGCTTAACTGGTGCTGTCTTCACATGTATGGTGCTGTACCTGGTCGCCAAATGGCTAGCACCAAGCATAAAAAAATACCGCTTAAGGAAATCTGAAAAAACCCTAGAGGCGGAGGAACAAATCGAACAAATCGAAATAATCGAACCTACCCCTCTTAAAAGGACCCGCACCCTACCACCTGCTAGGTCAGTGCAAGTGGTCTAATGTCACCACTTCAAACGGTCACATAAAAAGGAGCACTATCACTAATAGTTTAGCACATAGAAAATAAATGTAAGTGGTTTCTACAAACCACAAAAAACCAATTAGTACTAATAAAATAATAATAAAAACAAAAGGGGAGAGGACATACATAAACAATTATTAAAGCATAGATGTAAGGAAAACTAGTTGAATAAAAACATATACACATATATATACAAAGTAAAAAAAAAAAAAACGAAACCCTCCCCCGCTAGGGTTAAATAATAATTAAAAAATACTAAATAATATAAAAATATAAATAATATTATAGAATAAAAATTAAATAACCACTAACTTTAGAACGTAACAGATATACAAGTGTAACAGAAAAAAATATGTAACATACAAAAAAAAAAACAGTAGAAACATAGGAAAAATAAAATAGAGATAAGAATAGGAATAGATAATTAGAAGCAATTCTAGTAAATAACAAAAGAAAATTTTAAATATAAACTAAGACAATATGTAAACCCGAAAACCTGTGCGAAACCAACCAATAGCCGAGCCACCGATATAGCCCCAACAACAACCTCCCCTGAGAATTATTCCTCTTCAAAGAATAATCCTCTTTTTCGCAGGGGGAAGGATTGTTGTATACCTAAAACGGGTTAAAAACGATAATTATAATTAATAATTATCATTTTTAAAAAATTGGAGAATATTCATAAATATTTCATAAATAGAAATAAGCTAATCATGCTCAAAACATGGTTAGCTTACCTCTCTACAAGGCGAAGAAATTGCCATCAGCAATTTCTTCAAATTCCTTTGCAACAAATTAAAATATTTTTCCCACAAAACGACTTGGGAAAAATAAAAGTTTTAAATTTCAACCCAAGTCGTTTCGATAAACAAAAAGCCCCACGACAAATTTTACCTTCAGAAAGATTTGTCGTATATACGATATGTATGTACATATATACATACATACATATCGGGCGCAAGAAAATTTTACGTCGGTGAATACTGAAACGATCAAGTCTTCACCGAAAAAAGCTCTTATTAGCAAATTGTCGCGAGCTGCATACATTGTGATCGCAACAATGTATGCACGGTAGCAAGACGATGGTTGATATTTATGAAAATATCAAATTTCAATTTCAACCATCGTTCGTCGCGATAATTCTGGGCATGTTAAAACATGCCCAGCGTAAAATAATTTTTTTTTACGATTGAAAAATCTAAGTCTCGACACAGTCGGTTTTTAGATTTGGTTTTTTGAACATCGTCGGAATAGTCTCGAGTAAAGATTAAAGTTTGCTTTTCCTAAGTTCTCAAAAAAAAAAGGAAAGTTAAATTAAAAGAAAAAAGGAAAGGAAGGTTTGGATACGGTTCGGTACTAAGTGGTTTATACCCCGGATTTCAGTAACAAGTGTGAAAATTGATCCGAAGATATTTTGTCAGCAGAACAAAATATATAATAAAAGTTTCTAGAAAATAATTATTGTGATTGTACATGAATAGTGTGAGGTTGTAATCCATATATAAGTGTGAAATTGTACACCAGATACGGAATTAAAAATAAAGAGAACGTAAAGAAACACAATCGCTAGGTGAATGTTTGTCATTTATCCAGGTAATTAACCCAACGAGTGAAATATATAACAGTCAGAGAGCATGAAACGGATCTATAACGTAAAGCTGACCAGGAGGGTGATTCTGATCTTTTGTCGTACTTAAGTGTCAGCATACACGCCTAAGGAATGAATTGTTTTTCTTCTTCCTTTTTATTGTAATCCAACTCATTCAGGTTGTGATGGACTAGAAATGAACTGAAAGTGACGCAGTTAATCACTTTGACAATCACTTTGACAGTCAAGTGAAGTTGGCTTACGGGAAAATAACATAATAATTTGTAAATCAACAAATTAAGTTTTTAGATCGATAATACGTAGCTTCTAGCTACCTCTGCTGCTGTCGCTGATACAACGAAGTAAGTTGTATACAGTACTTATAGGCAAAATTAGTTGTAACTTTTAAGTATATGTACTAGAAAAATACTTTTTTCCCTCCAATACTCCACTTAAAGTTGGATATTTTTCAAATATGCTCTACATATTTCCATGTGAATTTAATCATCGGCCAGATTACTGCATATATTTGAGCGTTTGCAATGCAACTAAAGGGGTTGAAATAATGCACGGAAATCGTGGCTACTTTCATTCTGATAAACAGCCAGCATTCTGGACTGATAATTTTCACAGTATACGTAAAATACCAACATTTTTAAATGGCAACCCCAAGATGGAGTTGCCCGATTTAGTCCATTTTTGGCAATTTATGTCGTAGTACAAGGAAAATACCACACCAAATTTCAGCTTTCTACGTTGACGCGTTCTCAGGCAGTGTCCAAATATATAGTGGGAAACGAAATTTTTGTATGGCAACCACACGAAGGAGTTGCCCGATTTGTCTAATTTCCGAACTAAATTTAGCTTTTATTTTTTAAAGTCCGTGTACAAAATTTCAGGTATCTAAGTATACGCGTTCTCGAGTTATAGTGCGCACAAACGGACGGACAGACGGACGGACAGATAAACAAGTAAATACTCACCCTTTCGCAAATAGTTACACTTTTATCAAAACAGCAGTGTTTCAAACTGATATTGATCACTGTAATCCTGTTTGACATTAGCTGGGTTTTTTTTTATCTCCGTGATCTGATCCGGATCAAAGGAGATTATCGATTGACGTCGGTGTCAATAACGGTTATAGATTTACATGGCTTTCTAAATTCATAAGAAATCATCACATTGCCCTGCTTTTGTTGGGTAAAAACTTCAAAATTTGAACCAAATTTTACTCAAGTTCTATTTTGACGTTTTGTGAAGATTGAAATCATGGCAATTTGATAATTTCCCTCATATGTAAAATCATAGCTATCTACAGATATTTTTTAGAACCAAATCAACTTGAAATTTCCAATGAACCGGATCAATATAAAAAAACGCAGCTTTTGATTGTATTTTTATTAAAATTTTTAAATATTATTTATTTAAAGGCATTAGTGTCACATTCATTAAATTATTTTTATATTTTATCCACTTTTCTTGTTCTTAAATTCACAATTGACACTTTTACAAATTTTTTGTTAGCTTTCTTTGTTCATATAGCACTTTCTTTACATTAAAATATATATTTTTCTTAAATATTTTCGACAAACGTCTCCACAAATTATGAAATTAATTTCACAATTGTCAAAAGTGAAACGTGGTTGCTTAGTTCAAAAGTAAGCGTAATGAAATGTATTTTTAAACAGATAAATTCCGGTTGCCGGACATATGAACAGAACAGTAATAATGAAAGGTAGTTGTGCGCCGTGTTATACCTCAAGGTGATGCATTCGCAGATAGGTTAAAAACAAGCAATATGAATCTATAATCGATTTTGCTGCATGTCCGGCTTTGAAGATGGTTTTCTCGCAAACTAAGAAAAAATATGATTTCTGGATTTCGAGTTGCATTAAAGGTGAAAAGTCGGTTCTATCGAATTTACTTATAATCGTAACGATTTTGCTGTCTGTCCGACCTTTGAGTGTGATTTTCTCGAAAACTGCGAAAAACATGATTTCTGGTTTTGATATCAGTATCGATAGGGCACGGGTTGGTTACCATATGCAAAAAGAATGAAGAGAAATGGAGCAAAAAGAGTGGTGCAGTGAACAAAAGAGTGAAGTCAGGTGTGGAATTTATTGTAATATTTTCGCACTTACCATTTCACTTTTTAGAGAGTGGAGGAGGAGATATAGTCGTCCTATTAATTGTTTTTTGGCGTTAAAAATTTGTCAAGAAAACTCCGATATATAACATCACTTTGCAGTAGAGGGGAATGGAAGACATAGTAAAGAGGAAAGAAAATTAAAATATAATAATTGAAATAGTTTTTAATCCTTAAATTATTTACATGCCGAATAATTGTCCCTGCTTTCGCCTGTTGTTGTTGTGATATTTCTTTTGTTTTTAATTGAACGCCGTTTTTTTTTTTATTACTTATAATTTTGACATTGCTATTGTTGCTGTTGTATGCCTTTTTGATGCTGCTGCTGCTCTTTTCATTTTCGTTGCCCTGTTCACCTTGATATCTTGGTGCCATATCATGATCTTCAATTCTATTCCGTTTTCTTTATAATCTGGCATCTTCCTTCTACCTGGAGACTTTCCTTTTTTGGACATTCCATCTTACCTGTACGCTATCTGTCTATTATTATCGCAGACTCAATCTCTAGTCCAGCGTTTGCAAAATCTAAGACTTGCAGCTAATGTCTAGAAATCAAATCACATACATTCGTATATGGACAATCAAGAAGATACGGTATTCCTAGTGACCCATTTCTTATTTTTATCTAGATTAATAACATTCTGGGTTGAACATACGGATGACATAAAGATCCTTCATAAAAAATTGCACAGCGTTCTTTGATTTATCAATATTCCGAAAAGTAATACAAAGTCTGTGCTGGAAAATTTATTATTTAAAAAGAAATTTTGCCAAAACGCACACTGAAACTGATTAATCGTTGTAGTTGACAAAACAACTCGCAATATCGGCAAAGAGAGCATAGGCCGACACAAATGGAGAAGCGGAAAAACCTGGAAATAAAATAACCCGTAAAATGAACTTTAACTAAATTATAATATCACCCATTGTGAAGGCAAGAAAAGCGTAGTGTTCGCCTGAAAACGAACTACTACCTTTTCAGAACAACGTCCAAAGCAGGAATGCGCTGACTCACCTGCCTAATTCTTAATAGAATTATATCTGCAGTCAATCAAATGAGCAGAAGAAAACAAGCCGAATTTAGAAAGGGACCCAGCTTTGTAGATGATATTAAAACTTTGCAAACCATATTGGAGAAAAGAACAGAGTACCTTATGAAAAGAATTTTACTCAGTCAACAGAACACAAATTATATGGAAAGCCCGACATAGGGAAAGAATTCGCCTACATATAGTAGAGTTAAAAAGGCTCTCTAATATTATTCAAAATACAGAGTTCTTCAAAATGGCAGGATTATTAGATGCTTTAATATTAATTCAGCAGTTCATCGTACCACTTCCTCGTTGTCATCAACAAAATATTTGCGAATGCATTTAACCAGGATTTTAAAACTATAATACAAAAGAAAAATCAATGAAAAAAGTAGTCAACGAGAATGGAGCGCAGTCTAAAGGTAAAACATAGATTCATTCATGTATTTTACTTCATAAATTTCTTTCCTATTCAAAATGTAAAATTTCCTTCCTTACGTAGTATAGTAAATCATTAGTTTGTCGAAATCAGTCTGATTATTACACGCCCTAAAGGAGTTTTCCTAAGCAAAACCGCTTTCTTGCACCCGAAAACGGTATATTTACCGGATATCATCAAACGTCTTTGGGCACTTTTCAAAATAAAATGTCCAAGTACACAAAAAATGCTCATTTAAAAGACTCCCTAATTACCTAACAAATAACCCCAAAATAAGTTTTCTCTAAGGCGAGATCTAGCTAACTCTAGCTAGCCCTAATTACCCCGTAATTGCCCCCTAAAACAACTTATCTCAATATTTAAATATCTAAATTTAGCTAAGTTGCTTTCTCATATTTGGAACATCAAAATCAAAGCAGAATCCAGCAAACCGTTTTATCACACTTGAGAATGGTTGTTTTACCGAGTTAAAAATGCGCCCTAATACCTCTATTACTGTGTATTACTGCCTAAATGCACTTTCCCAAAATCGATGCCTAGTAAAATCGCTTAGTCGCACATGAAAACTTGTTTGCTTGCTTTCAAAATAAAATTATCCGATATACACGAATACTTAATACTAAATAAAATCCCTAAGTACTTCTTAAATAACCTCTAAATAAGTTCTTCCAAAATCCAGACCAAACTAGATCTCGCTATTGAAAACCTCAAAGCCCTATGTTACCCCCTAAGTTTCTCTTAAATGAGTTTTTAAGATAAAACTTCCATATATGTACAGGTATTTAAAAGAAGTTTTCACTTAATAGGATTTGATTGATTAAATACGTTTTCGCATACAATCATACATGAAAAAACAGTACACAACGTTCAACTGGTTTAGGAATTTTTTGAATACATTTTTGATAGCTCTGGGGTAGTTATTTACAAAATCTTCATGAAGTTCCTATTCCATCTATCTGGGTTTTTGTCATCCTCCTGTGGTGTTCAAAGGGTGCATAGTAGATTATCACACATTCCTACACAGTTATACATGCGTTATGAATTACCCCAGTTCACTATACCCAATACAGGCAGTAACGCTTTGTAATACACTCATTCCATTAACTTGGAGAAATTTTTCAATCAATTTAGGAAACCAAAAACGTCTGGAAAGGCACAGGCAAACAAAAATTGTAACAATTTCCAATTCTGATTGGTTGTTTACTTTTGTAGAATATGTTTATGTGTAATCGAAAAAGTTTCTCTTCAGACAAAACTCAAAGGAACTGAGTGAGTCAGATTTGTTTGAGTTCAAGTCCTGCCGAAATGTTATCTTATTCGATATCAAACTTTTACGATTCATATTTGATCCTTGTTGGGGTACATCTTGATATTCTTTTCAAATTTTAATATTGATGTTATATCAAATTCTTTAACTTGATCAAGTATGGTGGACGATATTACCATTTTTCCTTATATTTATATTTACTTAGTACTATTCACATAACTTAAATGCATGCCTACCACCACTAACACGAAAATATATAACGTTATGCCCATGTCCGGAATAAAAACTGTGAGGGTGGTATTCAAAGTCGAATTTAGGATAACTTTAAAATGGTATGAATTTAATGCATTTTGGTGATTATGTTGAAAGTTGTAAAAAAATTTTCGTGTGATATTTGGAAGATGGAATTTATTATTTTATTGAAATTCTACAGCTTGGGATGAGGAAATATCTTATACTATTTAAAAAAAATAAAATGAATAAAAGACTGAACAGCACAAGTTAATCGATCTATAGCACACATATATGCGCACAACAAAATATTCATAAAAAGAAGACAATATGCAATGAAAAGCATTAAAGCAAAAGAAAATGCGAGTTTTTCTACATATGAATGGAGCATACACTGCATGAATGAAATTGAAGTAGAACAACTGTAAACAAACAAAAATAGAAATAAAAACAATTTACAATTAAAGCTTGTTCATCTGACGAAGCGTCATAGCTATACATAATAAGTATACAAGCATTAAGCATATTGTCTTATGAACTTTGAGTAGCAATATAACGCTTACCCTGAGCTTTGTGTACATTGACCGATTTCAGGTGATCGATCGGTGTGAAATTGGTTTTATATGGAAAAGGGGCGATGTCAGCGATTTTCTTATTGTACAAAAAGTCTGAAATACATTCAATAAAATCAGAGTTATTTTGATTCCAGACGGCGTGATTATTCTTAAAGTGAGCTCCCTTAGCTCCGGAGAGGAATATCAGAAAGGTATTTGAGCTGTTTAGCTCTCAACCCTTTGCCTGATATATCTTCTTAGCTCCAATACTATCAGCTTTGCCTAGCTTTATATAGAGCTTCTTCCCTGATAGCACAAAAGTACTGAAAATGTACTTCGGGAGGCCTGAACCGAAGCCTTCTAGCTCCAGTGAAAAAGGATAGGTAGTCGGGAAACAATTCAGGGGTAAAGACTAACACATATAACCACTGTCGCGTTTGTAAATGAATTATTTGCGTATGTGAGAGCAGCACGGTTAGCGCTACCAAACTGAAAAACACGCACTTTCAGGAGGGAAATCATCCGTTTTTAATTACTTTTATGCTGCACCCTGTGTGGGATGTACTTGGTACTTCTAAACCAATGAAGAGAAGCACAATAACCAGGCATATTTCAGTAGTTTTGAACCAGTGAAGAGATGTACAATATTAAGGCATATTTCAGTAGTGAAGAGAACGACACCATTCAAGCATAATTCAGGGTACACATTTTTTCCAAAATAAAAAATCTGTTTTCTTTTAATATATTTAATATATATAATACTTTACTTATTAAATTTAGTAAGTTGAGAACTCCTTCACAACACTACCTCTCCAGTTATAGTCTTTTCATTGAGTCAACCCAGCGGGAAATATGTCAAGCGCTTGTAAAGGGAAGCGCTTCCACCCTATAACCAGAAAATATCTTTTCCGACGCGTTCTGTTACCATAGCCAAAGGAATCTTTGCGGAAGCAGATATCTCTCTTCTCTGAGTTTAGGCTTATTCGTTTCTGTTGTGAAAAGATGACTCATATCATAGATGGCACAAGAGTTAGATATCGCATGCCATACTAGAGCAGTGTATACAGATTGTGAAATGAGTAGTGCATTCTGGAATGGGCCACAACATGGTTTAGTTAGAGTATGCCGAAAGCAAATGTTTCTTTAACAGCAGTTTTGTATTCATTTGATCGACCTCCTCAACAATTTAGATACGAAAAACTATGAATCACTCAACGTATAGATCATTTCAAATGCTTTAGTCCATTCCGGAATGGACCATCCGGCCATATAAATTGTATATAATTTTTTGGTACTACATGCGACATCTAGTTCTTGCGCCATCTATGCTCACATGCATCTGAAAGCGTAGCAGAAGTATCAATCTGTTCCGAATAGCTCTCTTACCGGAGCCAAAGCAACCCTTTTGGAAGCACATTTCTTTTCTGACTTTAGGCTAATTCATAGCTTATCTGTTTTTTCTTGTAAAAAGGTAACTTACATGCATCTGAAAGCGCAGCAGAGTTTTCGTTCTTTAATAATCAGTTAAAGTGTGCGGTTAATTGAAATTTAATTTAACTTAAAATTAAACGGAGTGCATTCCGAATAAAACCGACATTTTTAATAAAGCCCTTATCTTGAATCCCTCTGTATTCCCTACAACCACTACAAAACTGCTTCAAGAGCTCCAAGATTGCTACCATGCAAGCGCTCCAAAAGTGCCAGCAAGCACTCCAAGAATGCTACCCTATACGCGCTCCAAGAACGCTTCCCAAGGATCTGTAACTAAGCGCTTCTCTCTGCGGACATGCTCACGTTAAAACGATATGAACAAGGATACGGTGGAGAAGCACTGTGAGTGCTTTCAGTTCCCGCTGGGAATGGCTATAAAATATATATATATATATATGCCTTGTCAATTTACTTTGGTGAACCTGTGGCGAAGCGAGGCGCTTTAGTGAAAAATAGGTTTTGTTCATTTAACCGCTGTATTGACCTAAATATTAAGTACGCTTTCAAATGCTACGTTTTCTAAATTCTTACTTTGTGTAGCGTGAACGTATAGTTTATAATTACTGATAAGGAGGCATAAGATTGAAAAAAATAAAATGAAGTTAGATATTAAGTCAGTCGCTATACGATTATTGTAACGAGAGCATCCCAAAAGGATAGGAAATAAATTAAAAGGAATTAAATATCCTGAATAAAATAAATAATTATTTGAGTTGCAAGTTTTGTACTTAGAGTAAAATTACATACTAAGAAGCAGAATACGTATTTACAAACGGCCTTCAATATTGGGCCTCCATAAGGAGAATTGATAAAAGATTTTAATAACCTTTGTTTTGCTTAACAGGATCTAGGTGCTGACAGGTATAAAGAAAATCCTGTCTAAGTTTCTCTCTTGTCAACATAACTGAATAAACCGAATCGTTCATTGCTAGACTTGCCGCAACTACTATAGCAAGACTGGTCTATCTATTCCTGATAATCAGCGGTAAAGAAGTTACTAGAATTGAAATCATTTTAGATATCGATAGCTTACGTCTCTTGCACGTGCTTATTAGAGCACCACATCGCTGTTCTTTGACGTCGATTCTATTGACGTAAAACCGCAAACATGGACATCATCGAAGAGGGACACGTCTAGTGTTTCATGCTAAGATTTTATTTCTTTCTCTTATTCTTAAATAAGAACGACTGAATTCGAGTTGCTAGCAGAAAATATTGATAGACAATTTCCAGGAGAAACAAGAGAAACTTATTTTATAAAAGGAGAGACAGGAAAACATCAGAAAGGCAAATTGTACGGCAGATACAACAATTTATTACAAAAGTACAGAAAATCTGGCTCTGGACTTACACGAGAGCAAAGAAAAGGGAAACAATTTCCGTGGTCCCAGCTCTAAGAGCTAACAAAGAGACAGAAAACCTTGCAGAAAACAACGCTAATTATATAGAAATCAAAACATGGTTGAGATGCAGCCATGAACCATGGGGAGACGTTTTAAAAAAATAGACTAAATCAAGTCAGCACCGAATTGAAGAAAACTTAAAATCTGGAACTACAAAGGCCATTTTAACCTCCTAGTCACTGCATAAACACTCCAAAGGCAAAGAACTGGTATTGTCATTTAAACTATGCTTGCAAAACTACATTCCGGGGAAAGAAAATAACTTAATTTTGAACTGGGATACCTTTGTGTATAATTTAATAAAAAATATAAAGAGCTTGAATCCTTGGTCGCTCAATTTAGCAAAATTATTGTTGGATCCTAGTATTAATGGTGGTAAGTTGTTTTATTATACCGGTAGAAAAAATAACAATTGCTTGTTATTTCATTTTTCAGATTGTCGAGATTGTATTTTGTTTTTGTTAATTCATTGTGTACTCAAACCATGTTCAAGAATTGTGTACACAAATAAAAAAATAAAAAACAGTGAAAACCTAGTATTTCCGACAGTCAGGGAAGTGTAATTTTAAAACTCGCTATAATCAGTAATCTAGAGAGCAAAATTGAAGAGAAGATGAAAAAATGCTTGGCGTTTGGTCTTACACTTCAACCAATAATTGTCAAATCTTCAAAAGTATTTTTACAAAATAAGCACACTTTACGATATTAAAAATCCAAGTATTGCAAATTTTATAAGCGAACTAAATCATAACTAGTTTTACACTAATTTTATTACATTTTTTTTCCTAAATTCAAAATTGTATAGAAAAAAAAAGTTACAAAAAGCTATCTTACTTCGCAATTTCAATAAGAATTGAACTTTTTCACGGTTCCAAATTTTCATGTCACAGACAATTATGCTTTTAATATTATGCATGATATACATATTTGAAGGTGTTGCAAACTATGATCTCTGTCAAATTATTCTATATTTTGTACAAATTAAAGGAACGTTTTCCTTGGAAAATTTTAATTATAGGAAACAGCATTTGAATTATGGCGAAACATAAACATAATAATCTATATCAGACTTTGTTCAAAACAAGTCTTCAACCAAAACATCATTTTATTATCCATTACGTTAGAGTAATACAAAAGTCCGGACCATTAAAATATTTGTGGAGCTTCAAATATGAAGCCAAAGATCGTAAATCTAAAATTTATTGTAAAGTTACTACCTCCCGCAAAAATATTCCTTTAACTCTGGCCATTAAGGCGGAATTAAAATTTTCTATCTTCTTTAATACAAAAGACGTTGTTTTGAAAAAAGTTCTCTGTTGAAAGCTGTGTAACAGATCAAATTAGATCAAAACTTTACTATAATTTATTATCATCTAGCGATTTAAGTATTATTAGCGAGGAATTACTGAATTTTTCTGATAATGTTCTGTATAAAGGAACTATTTATAAAAAATCGTATTTCGTTGTACAAAAGTATGGAGATAATAATCGTTTATTTGAAATAGATGAATGTATCTCCACTGAAAATAACATTTATATTGTTGTCCAAGAACGAAAAGTTCTTTATTATAATAGTCATATAGTATCTCATATTATTAGTACTGAAAAATTGAACTACTCTTTTTAATAAAACTTTAATAATACAATATATAAATGCAAGAGGGAAAATCATCTGTCTCGTTAGCTCAGTGGTAAGAGCAGTCGCCCGGCAAGCGGAAGGTCCCAGACGAGGCGGTTGTTTTTTCTTTTTGTATTTATAAAATTTGATTTAGAATCATTAAAAATAAAAGTTCTTAAAAATTCTTCTTTCTCCATCATTGACCGATTCTAACAAGTGTAGGTTCGATTCCCGTCATAATCATACATGTATGCGCAACTTATTTCTAAATTTATGTTGCTGACAATGGTTTCTGAATTTATTGCTATTGTTGTTGTTCTAGTTGTTGTTATTTGTTGCAATTTGCTGCTTCAACTTTCTCTGTAGTTAATAGTATACGAAACTGTAGCTGCTTAATAAGAAAAAAATCGAAAGCCATCAAACTTTTGGCAAAGTTAAAAACATGTGTAAATAACCGGCCAAGTGCGATTCGGACTCGCGCACAAAGGGTTCCGTACCATCGTACAAAATTTAACACTACGTTCTTTTGATTTATTTTTTTTAAAATAAGAGTAGGCGTCATTTGAAAAAAAAATGCCGACTAATGATAATAATAATGAATGAGAAAAAATGAGGAAAAAACGGCGAAAAAATCACGTTTCTTGTAAAAGGGCCCCTTTAATTTTTGGTTTTATATCATTTTTATTATTTGTTGTTAAAGCAGCAATAGAAATACACACTCTGTGAAAATTTCAACTGTCTCTCTATTACGGTTCATGAGCTAAAACCTGGTGACGGACGGCCTGACAGCGAAGTCTTAGTAATAGGGTTCACGTTGTTACCCTTTGGGTACTTACCGCTAGAAAACATAGGCGAATCGATTTTCGAAGTAAAAGAAATATACAAATGCGACGTTCGTATGAGGTAATGTCGCCCTTCATATATGAGCTACATATGTATTTACGTATTTATTAAGTCTTCTCACAGCAACGACGTGGTAACGCTCAGGAAGTCTCCCTGGACAGAGCAAGCTATAGAAAATGTATCACATTGGTATCAGTTGTGAAATCTATATTAATGTCAGCATCTTCATGAATAAATAATTACAATGAGTGACAAATAAGATAAAATAAGATAAAAATCTTTACAGATCTTAAAAATTTAACTGAAGAAGACGCAAAGGTACTTCCTTTTAACCGTCCTACCGCACTTATTTTTAGACATTTTCTATCATTTAGGAATCACCACATGCCCTACCTCCAGAGTTAACCATAAAACATAATGTATATTCAATTTAGATATTAATAGCGTTGATAATAAGGACCATTTTGATCATTCTGGCTGCTGGGAAGACCTAAGTATTATTTGGTAAATTTTGCACTTCATTAAGAACAGAACACAGCTAAGCAGTCAAATTCAATTTATATGCACATTTTTTTTAATAGAATTCGCCAGGAAATTATTAGGTATCCCATGTAGTGGAAATTTCCATTTCCATTTCGAGTGAACTAAATAAACAGACTTGTGGCTCCTAATATCAAACAACAATCAGAACCATAAAATATTACTTTTAATAGGATGGTGGTCAAAATGTCAGTGGATGAACATATTTGAATTTTTCCTAATAACGGAATCAAGAATGAACCTGAATATTTGAACCACAACAAAGTTTAAATGAATGTTAATTTTTGCAATAATCCGGGTATAGAATTTAAAAACTATTGGTTTGTCCATAGCACAATACGAAAGTGCTTTAAGCGAAAATTCATAAGAAAATGTAGTCATAACCCGTATTGATCCAATATACATAGAGATATGGAAAATCAGCCAACCGCATGTCAATAGGGAGAGGATTATTACAATATTTTGAAAAAAGAATCGCCTTGAAAAACGAGTGTTGTATGTATGTATTGTTCTATGCATTTGATTAATTTACTATTATTAAAGAATATTTTCAGTTATTTTTGTATAATTTGTACATTTTGTAGAAGAGGAGGCGATGATATAACTAAATATCTTTTTAATAATAAACAAATTCAGCTTATATCTGTATCCTTGAATTTATACATGATATACATATCGGAAAGAAATAATCACAAATATTTATTCGATGGGAATTGATCTCTTTGATTTTAGGCACATTTCCATTGTTATCTTCAGTCACGATTTCCCCGGGGGAAAGTTTGACGAGCAACTTTCACACAATTGGGTAAACATATGAATGGTTTTCATTTTCCTTCGCTCGCACTACGTAGTTTTTTTCGTGAATGAGGATTTTTATCTTTCCCTGACATTTCAATTTATCTTCTCCAATTAGGGGCATGATTTTTCCAACCTACTTAATGTATACTGAAAGTAGACTATGATTTAAGATATCTCCGAAGGGTGTTAAATAACAGAAAAAAAATTCTAGCTATTTGCGTGATTGTATCTTTAGGATTTTTATCATATTCTTGTATTTTCGTAAACAAGCAGGAAAAAATTTAAGACAATTTTTCGGCAACTTTAATATTTTTATTCAGTATTGTATAAAGATCCCCCTTGAATTTTTTTAAACTTCAATTAAATTTAATTTCAGGGACCCATGTTTTACCTGAAATGAAGGCAAAACATATTAGCATTTGAAATAAATGCATTAGTGAGATTTAGTAGTAGGACGTAAAACGTTTTTAATAAATATATTATTTTGGTTCGATATCGCTGGCTCACCAAGAGAAACGATTCGAAGTTGATTCTCAATACTGGGTGTTCCACATAACGTGTTCACTTGGCTTTTTTATAGAAAATGTATAGAAATATCTTTAAAGATATGCTAACAAAAGTTCTCCATTATAAGCTAGGCTATCTTTTTGTATAATATATCTTTCAAAAAAGACAAAATAAGATTTATTTTCAATTATGTCTTTTTCGTCTTCACTGAGTATATATTTTGGAGACAATGAAAAAAAAAATACTATCAATAAAATACATCAACTGAACAGAGATTTAAACGCTCTTTATGAACACATGTTTACACAAGTCCAAGCTAAATTTGCTTGTAATTTAATATACCGGGTAAATGGCATATATAATTGCATATTTGATAAGATAAAATAGGGTAAACATAAAGAAAATAAAAAGTCTGGAAAATAAATATTGGAAAATGAACAAGAAGAGTTCTTGAAAAATAATAGTGGTATCTATATATACTTAATACTGATAAAGGCAGTTCAACAGTAAACATATATAAACACGAATATAGCACAGATACGAATCTATATAAAATAATTGAAAAAGATCCGACATCTAAATTTTAGAACAGAACTACACTTTTGATTAATAAATAACACACACATAAATATATTTCATAGGAATGTTGTCCACTGTAATTTTATGGAATGTGACCAATTCTATAGAGTTGGTACCTAGCATCTGTGACTTAATGCTACTCACTGATTATATTTTGATTTCACTTGACATGATATCATTATTTATCAACATCCCTAATACCATTAACTAGTTAGTTAGTAGTCCTGACACATTTGTACCTAATTAAATATGACAGTTTGGATTATTGTGTTCAAAGTCAGAATGAATTTGGAATTAATTAAACTTCAAAAGTGAAATATCAAATTTTTGCTGGGGAAACTGACAACTGTCACAAACTACTTCGTAAGCATGAAGCTCTGAGGATAAAGCGAATTTTGTATTACAGAAAAAATATGCATTGATTAGTTCTTTTATATATTTCGCTTATAAATTACAAACAATTTTGTACTATGGTAATGATAAAAGCTTCAACTCAAACATTTCATAAACATTTGACATGACATTTGACATCACTTTATAGCATCCATCTTCACAAAACGTCAAAATACCACCTAAATAAAATTTGGCTCAAAATTTGAAGTTTTTATCCTACAAAAGCATAGCAATGTGATGATTTCTTATGAATTTAGAAAACCATGTAAATTTATAACCGTTTTTGACACCGAGATCAATCGATAATTCCTTTGATCCAGATCAGGAAAAAAGAGCGCGGCTATTGAAATCTTAATTTTTTACAGAAAAATGATGGAGTAAGGAAGAAATCATTAGCAATGCATACCGAGAAGAAGAGTATCTGTTCCACTTGAATAAATTTTATAATGAACTGAAGAGCCTGTTTATAGTTTTTAGTCACTAAATTTGACAGACAAACTCAATACTGGCCGTCAGATCTATTGACTCGTCTAATGACCGGATAAGCACATCTCCCTCCTCTCCTCGTCAAATTTATTAATATATCTTACTTATGTATACATTATTTCTTACTTTTCTATACATTATTGGGCAAATTTAAAGAGAATACCTTATATTCTCGGTACCGAGAGTTGTACCTCTGTTAAGCCGGCACGGCAGCTTTGGTTCATTTGGTTTGTATCGGCTGTAAAATAGCAGTTGAAACCTTAATTTAATTACAAATTTCAGCTCAACGTCGACTTGGATGGTAAATCAAGTCGCAGTCGACTGATCAGAAGAAGATTTACGAAAGTTCAATGAAAGTAAATTCAAAGAATATTTACGTAATAGCAAGCAGTCATTTAAATTCTAAGTGGACAATTTTACTAGCTTTCAAGATATGATAATTCGGAAAGCCATTGCTTTATCTAAAAGAATAGCAATCAACCTGTATTCACTAGGATCTTAAGCATCGTATCGTACAATAGCTTCTTTATTTAGTGCTGGTCGTTCCACTGGAGAAATTGTTATTGAATTTTGTACAGCAGTTTGGAGAAATCTAAAAAAAGAATTTTTGAGTACATATCGCCCTTGAAAAGAAAAACTGAAAAAGCATATAACCGGATTTGAAATACTTAGATTCCCTTAATGCATTGGCGCAATAGCAACAGTATCCGATATTTCATTGCACGAGCTCAAGTGTTTTGATATCAATTATTACGTATCCTTTCCTTAAATGAATGCCACATTGAAGTACAATCCTCAAAAGAAGAAGCTCTTGCTTATTATAATTACAAAGGCTTTGTTTTAATGGCGCAGATCACAATTATAACGCTTCTACTATGCAACTTTATAAATAATTACTCTGCTGTCATCCTCAGGTACAGGTTTTCTTATATTAGTGCTGGGGTACCAGGACGTTGGAACAACTCCTATTTGTTCGAAGCACCAATTTTAAAAAAAAGCATCATGATAGTAGTCCACTAATTTTGATTTAAAAAAGAACACATGCTCAACTAATTTCTAGTAGTGTGGATGGATAGCTAACTCCACATTTAGACTATCCAAAGTTTTGTTAAAACCCTACCTATTTGTTGAAAATTAGCCTAACGTAGAAAAGCTATTCAACAACAAACTTTCAAAATGTAGAAAAGTTGTTGAAAATGCATTTGACTTAAAAGCGAGATTTCAAAGGCTAGGAAAAGGCCTCAAAATCAATATAAATAATGCCCCATTTATAATAAAAGCTGCAGGATAAAAGGAACATGATAGTGATGAAACTGCATCATGAGCTTTCCCATTTTGGATTGGTGAATTTTGTGTGGGCGACATTGCTGAATTCGAGTCGGTTTCTAGCATATTTGTTGTTTCTGAAGTTTTAGGCATTATTTTTGGCGATAACGAAGAAGACTAAAAATTGTTAAAGTTTTGTAAGAATACTGTAAAGTCACGAAAGAATAATATCGTTCAACTTAAATTGTAGTCACTTCAAAAAGGTAATATTACATGCCTTAACCACACATTGTAGAGCCATGATCACAGAAAAGAAAAATAAACAGAAATCAGAACGATAAACAAAAAGAAAATCAAGACAAACAAAATTTGCTCGGGCTTAAGAGGAGTTTCCAACATACACAAATTTCACCTTGTAAGCAAAAACATTCCACTATAAAAACATAAATGTATCTGAGGTCATCGCCCTACCAAATCAATAAGAAGTGAATCATTACGAAGTTCAGTGATCAAAATGGTTGACACTGCAACTATCGTCGGTAAATTCAATTATTACTTCAATTATTGCAATTCTGCAGTAACTCCCCCTTACGAAAATCAGAATTTATTGCACACTCAGGCATCTTCTATCTTCTCATCTAAGAGCGGCACATTCTGCCATACCAAATAAGTCGGCATACTCTGCCTTAAAGTACACAGCGGCACACTCTGCCATCGAAGAATTATATCGGCACTCCCTGCCATAATAATAAATAATCAGAGCGACTCTTTAACCATCACTTGTAAGTTTGGCAGCCCTCTGCCCATTTTAAAATTGATTCAAGTACGTTTTTACTATTTTTGAACGGAACAAACTTCAAATTTGTAATAAAAACTTAATTTAAATAATAAGTACTATTGTTTCCTCAAATTCAAAGCATTCAAAGCACAACTGAAGGATCCTAGGAAGGATTGCATTTAAAACCTTCCACCAGTTCATGTATTCTTGAATAATATTCCCATTTGGAGCGATAACCCCCTTATAGCAGTTTTTTTCTCAGTTCTGAAAGATATTTAATTCATTTCTATGGTTCCGTTTTTAAATATGTGAGCTTACCGGTATCGTTGTATCAAATTATTGATTTTGAAACGCAGATCTCCGACTGAAACTATAGTCCTGTACTTTTTCTCCACTTTCTTTGCCAATTTTGAGCTCTTTTATATATCTGGCCCACATATGAATCAACTGCAAAACTTCCGCATTTTTCCAAATTGCATATTTTTTCACGTATTTTTGCTTTAATTATTCCTTTTTTATTTTCCAGTTTTAAATCAGAACTGAGTATTTGACAGTTCCTTCAAATTGACACATTCCAATCAGAAAAATTTCAATAGTAAATGTTCGAAATTGCTCCCGCTTTGTTGAGTACATTATGGGAGTCTCCGTTTAAAATATCCGCAGGAATTTCTGAAGGCAAGCTCGTTTAATTTGCGGTAGGTATACCAATTGCCCTCTAAGTTTATTTGTTGCAATTATTCAATTTAGTATACTTAGTAACAAAAGCCTACCTACAGTAGCAGTAGTTGCAGCAATGATGCAGGGCGCTAGATGGTCCCGAACAAAAAATCGTAAAAAGTTATCCAGATACCAATTACTAATATTGAGGAATAAAATAAAGTTGAGCCTTGCTTTAAAAAATATTGGTTTTAGAAAAAATACTTTCAAGTCAAGTGAATAAACAATAAAACACTTCACTACAGCTCTATATTATTCCGTCTCGAGGAAGTACCAGATATCGAACCAGTCGATATGATTTTGAAACCCCCGAATTTCATATTAAGTTAATATATTTTTACAAAAAAAAAAACAAAAACCGACGCCACACCTTGTTTGTATAGATTCAACCAAAAGTGTCCGTCAAAACTATCTATTTAATTTTATAACACAAAGAAAAAGGGGTCAATGATTGTAATACCTTTTTCTGGCTTCTTTTGGATCTAGCTCAAAATTTTAAAAAAAACATATGGAAAAGCTAGAATTGGTCTAAGACCAATTCTAATGATACCCTAGGACCTAGATGAATGCACGTATGAAATTTCGAATGGTCAGCCATTTGAGCAATTTTGATTTTTTGCATTGGTTTCTCGCATATATTTCTAGAACGGCTTGTCGGACAGAAAAAATGATTATAACCAATTATATAGGATTTTTTATTCTGAAAACATTCTAAAAAACAATAAAAATGTCTAGGACTGATCGTTTTCAAAGTATATGTAAAAAATAAAAAAATTTATATGGCAACACCAAGAAGGGGTTGCCCGATTTAGTCCATTTTTGATATTTTATTTGCTATTTCTATGAAAACACAATGTACCAAAATTCAGCTTTCTATGTCGATGTGTTCTCAGGTAGTGTCCAAATATATCGTGGAAAACGAAATTTTTGGATGGCAACCCCACGAAGGAGTTGCCCGATTTGTCTCATTTTCAAACTTAATTTTACTTTCTTAATGTCTGTGCACAAAATTTCAGCTTTCTAAGTGAACGCGTTCTCGAGTTATCGTGCGCACGGACGGACGGACGGACATGCAAAAATCAAAATAACTTAATTTTATGCGGGGGTGTCCAATCCATTTTGCTCTTCCATCATTATTTCTGTGCGTTACAAACGGAATGACAAACTTAGTATACCCTATAGATTTCTAATAAATAGTAATGTAAATTTATTTAATTTGTTGGCGAGATATATCTGTTTATTTTTTCATGAGTCACTTATGCTGCGGCTCGGTCTGCTCAGCTTAAAAAATTAATATCTGTGAGATCTGTGCTCAAGCTAAAGGGGGTGCCAGTTTAATGGATAACTCAACTTTATAAATTCAAATATAAAATTTTTTATTCAAATATATTGCTTAAAACTATTATCACAAATTCATTTTTTAAAAACTTAACCTATGAAAAAAAATTCAACACTTAAAATTAGCCTAGCCTTTTTGATATTTCAAAGAATTCAAAGAGTTTATACAAAAATTCAATAAAGAAAATAATAAGTGCTGCCGCTGAGTCTGTTCCCCTTATTTCTGAAAGATAGAGGAAGAAGATCCACTATTAAGCGCGGTAGCTGTACTGAAACAATTATAACTTGACAGAAGTAAATTTCTGTGGCAGGAGTAAATTCCTGCTTAGACGTACGACAAAATTAAAGCAGAAGTAGATTTCTGCAGTAGGTGGGAGCACTGACTTATAACAATGGACTGAGCGATTTGCTATTTCCTGTGGCACAGAAAATATTGGGTTTCTGTATATCACCGTTAGAGCACCCTTTAAAACAATTACATAAAAAACATGTAAAACTCGACCAATCAGATGAAATTTTACATCCGAAAATCGAATTAAATTAAAAAATATATTTTCGTGTGCCCAAGTGATATTTTAATCGCTTATAAGGAATTAAACTCATTCCGGCTTTAATTTTCAAAAGTTATTCTAAACTGAATCCTGCTGATGGGCAAGAGAGATGGAGCATGGTAAACACTATCTTTACCTTATTCCTTCTGCGGTGATTGCATCTGTAACCAACATAACAACATCAAATGGCATAAGCAGACGTTCCTGAATGCAATATTTTGTGTTGGTAGCTCCAACTCTGCCATAGGGCGAAAGAGAAAACTATAAAACTTGTGCCATGCTTTCCTATAGGAAAATGACAATACGTCCAGTCCATTGTTATAAGTCAGTGGGTGGGAGACGCAAAAATAAACAGAATTATGCTAGCTCGATTCGTGATGTCACAATTGCACAAATTGAATATTGGGTCACGACATTCCTCCCCCCTGAGAAAAACTGATTCCCCAAGAGGAATCAGATCGGGGTGCTCAGTTAGATTACAATATCTAACTTAACTAATTAATACCAAAACTAAGAGACAATATTCACTATGATCTACACAATTTTTATAGCTATGGTTCGGTTTACATTCTTTACGTCATTTTATGTACATCCTTTACTTCATATATAATTTCTGTTCTATTCTTCTATAGTCTTTTCTACTTATTCATTTCTTTTCTTTACGAATGTTACTCTAACATTTTTCTTATAATTTCCTTATTTCCTTGTTTTGATCTCTTCTATCGCTTCTTTCTGATTACATTGTTTTATTTTCACTAATAATTTTTAGCTCATCTGCTGCTTAACAAAATTTTCCCTCTTTACAATATATTTCCTATTCGATTCCTATTATCTTCTAAAATCTATTGACGTTTATAATACTCTATTTTTACAACGACAAGTAATACGCATTATAACCCTAATACTACTGTGATTGCTCCAAGCTGCTTCTTGAGTGCGGTCCGTTGCGTTCGGTATTAACTTAGGCTACTAAAAGCTAGACCATATCACTTTGATCTTGACTTATTTGAGTATACTAAAATCTTGCCGTTACTTTTAACCCCTTTCATTTAACTAGATGATCTTGGGGCTTAACTTCTTCGAATCCCTCAGATATCTCAATGTCGGTATAACTGAGAAATGATGAGTATACCATTCTTTTCTCGTAGTAATTATAGTTGAGATCTAACTTCTGATTCCTCCCGAAGTTCTTTTACTTCTTCATCGGTGCCTTCCTGCTTTTGAAATCAATCTTCAGAGTTCGGTTAATATCTGCACATAAGAAAGTCGTCGGCGGTGAAAAATTCAGTTTTCACAAGTGTTTATCATTATTTTTCCACCCACACTATTGGTCTGATGCTTGATCCACGTAGTCTATACAGGGATAAATTGATGTCATGATGCGACTGCTACATCTGCTTCCGTTACGTCGAGGTTATTTTACACTGCTTATATAAATTTCTCAATCTTATCTAGTTCTCGGTCTTTCCATTATTCTATAGTTTTAAGCCTTAAACACTTACTACATATTTATTTCTTATATTTACACTTTCATATATATATTCTTCTAACCTAATCTTGCTTATAACTTTGCCAATGATTTACAAACTTTTTCCTTCTACTTTTTTTTGTCAAATAATATTTCTCCTCTTTTGTTTAACTTCTCCTTCTTTTTAATCTTATCTTTTTTTTAATTCCCGTAATTAAATAACTCTTTTTTTCAAGTTTCTCTTGTTCTTAAATCTCACTGTCTTCTTCCTAAAAGCATTTGCTTACCTCCTTACCTTTTAATTTATAAATTACCCTTAAATTGGATCCACTGCGTTACTTATATTTCCTTCCATATTCCTCCTGGCCACAGACTACCAAACTCCGATCATCGAATTTCTTCTGAAATTAGAGGAATTTGTTGGAAAACTTTTTGGTTACATACCCCTATTCCTGGGTCATAACCGTTACCTACCTTGTAAGGGTTTATTGAACTTGTAGCTAAAGTTGAACTTTCCCTTACTTTCCTTCTGCCTTGAAGGACTTCTGTCCTATCTGGCTTCCTTTTATCTCCCTGCGATTTAAACCTACCTTTTTGCAGAATCCCCTGGACTTTCCCTGGTTGAGGATAACAATTGTTCCTACCATTATAGCGCCATCCAGATCGTTTAGGATACTTACGAGGTCCGTGCCATTCGTGCGAGGAGTTCATGGTTTTGACAGGGTAGGCTCTTGCATTCGCGATTCTAACAAATGCAGGTCCATCTCCCAGCTTATTTCCGCTATACCAGTAATACCTATGTTGTGTCCTACTTCCATTATTGACTTCTTCATTTCTTACCTTATCAAGTCCCGCACTGTCCTCAGATGTGTTCCAGGTCTTCTGCCATATTGGTGTGCTCTTCTCTCCGTGTCTTGAAGCGGGCTCTACATTGCATGTTATACCTTTCCCTTTGTTGTCTGGGTTATTGCTACTTGGTGTGATGTATTCTGCCACATTAATTTGACCCTCCTCTACTCTGTCTTGTGAAGGATTTTCTAGACTATAACAATGCAAAGCAGTCGTTACAACTTCTCCACTAGCGGCGACGTTCCCACAAACGGCACTTTCTTCTTCTGCTTCAGCGCCTTGTACCACAATTTCCTCCTCATGCAGTCGATAACAGCTCTATCACTGAGGAAATCCATCCCAAGAATACTGTCTGCTGGAATTGAATCTGTATCGCCTATGGCGTTAAATCGACAGGCCTGCTGACTGTTATCTATAAGCAAATTCGCCTCACAAGTGCCCATGGAGTTCCTAACAAATCCAAACAGTCCTCCAATTTGTATTTTCTGATGTGTTTGTATCGGTGTATTTCTTTTTATTCTATTAATTTTAATCAAACTACACGTAGACCCAGTGTCGATTAAAAGCGTAAGCTTGCCTTCTAAAGCTATGTCTGATGGCACGGTGATGACAAATTTATTACTGGAAGTCAATTTTTCTTCTTCTCTATCTGCTAAATACTTCTTTACGCAGATATCCGTGTAATGGTCACGTGTTCGGCAGAATTTGCAATACAGCCCCTCCCTTCCTGAATGGCAGTTATCTTGAATGCTAGCTGCACAGTTGGCTACTCTGACGTGATGAATTTGGCAATTGGATATCACCTGCCCATATTCCTGACATCCCGTACAGAAAGGAACTTGTTGGCACTCTCTCGCAATGTGTCCAGGTTGACAGCATTTGAAGCATTTGACAACTCTGGGCTGTTGTGCTGCCCTAGTAGGAATTTCCCAATTCCTTCCTGATTGGTTTGGCCTCCGTATCGATGGAAAAGGTATGTGGGACTGTCTCTGTCTTTCAACATTAAAATTACTAGTCATCACTCCTTCCTGTGATGATTCTCTGTAATATTCTGGTGTTTTTGTCCATACCCCTGGTACCTTAATTTTAAGTCTCCTAGCATCCATCTCAAAGTAGTCGGCCTCCTCACGTGCTTCATCCAGAGATCGAAATTTGCGTCCCGTCAAATATAGCTGAGTAGTCTGCTGCATAACACCCGCCTTGAACGTTGCCACCGCGTCTCCCTCAAGTTCCGCTATCAGTCCCCGTCTTTGTCTGGATACTTAGCCGAAACCGCCGCCTTGATTTGACACAGTAGCTCCTTAAGTCTATCCGCATAGTCTTTTATGTCGTCACCGGGCCTTTGAACGCATGCTATCATTTCAGCTCGGAGCTCACAGTACGATTTTTTTGGCATATAGGCAGTTTGAATTGTCTGCTGCAATGCCCCAAAATCCTTCGGCTCCTCCGAGCTTACTAGATAATATGCGTCGTCTAACCAGCGATATCTTGCACATTTCATGAAGATTGGCTGTTCCTCGGCCTTTAAACGATCGTAAAGATCTTTGCAGCAGCTCAGGAAACGGTGAACTTCCTTCAACAGTTTTGGCGTTCTTTCTCCAGAAAACGTGGGTATGTATCTGGACACCAAGTCCGTGACTTTATCATAAGCATCGGCCATGGTTTCCTTGCTGGTTTCTCCGAGTTTTTTTTTCGGCACTTGGTCTTCACTCACAACGGAGTGTAATTTCCTCTATAATAGGCGAAGCTTTGTTGTTAAATAAATGGCGAAGCCAAATGAGGCTTTGCACCTATTTAATTAACGTAAAACTTATTGTTAAATAAATGGCGAAGCCAAATGAGGCTTTGCACCAATTTAATTAACGTAAAACTTATTGCTGAATAAATGGCGAAGCCAAATGAGGCTTTGCACCAATTTAATTAACGTACACCTTGTTGAAGACTGAACTGATTGTTTAAAAACTCTAAACACCAAAGCTTGAACTTTTCGACGGTGTTTCAATAATGCTCTTTCCTAATATTTCCGAACCTACTTCCAAGTTTACGGCCGAATACCCGAGGATACCTTAAATATTTTACCTAGCATTTGACAACTTCCCAATGACCAAAATTATAACACTTAATACGCCGTACATTCTGAAAAATTAGACTTTACCCACTTAATCTACTAAACTACTAAAGCTACTCCTTTTGCATACTACACTTTCACACTATACATTTCATAAAACTCGGACAACCTAACCAAACACAATCTCACGCAACAACAATCACCACAATTTATACCCTTTTTCTTTACTTTTCTGCCACACTTTAACCTGTAAAGAAAATTAGCCTAAGACTGGAGCAGCTAAAAAAAAATAGGTTAACTCCCACAAAAATACAGCACAACGGAGCCGCTAAAAATGCCTTACTCCCACACCTAAAAAAAAACGGAGCGGCTAAAAAAGCGTTACTCCCACACTTTAAAAAAATGGAGCGGCTAAAAAAGCGTTACTCCCACACTTAAAAAAAATGGAGCGGCTAAAAAAGCGTTACTCCCACACTTAAAAAAAATGGAGCAGCTAAAAAAAAGCTTTACTCCTATAAAATACCAAAAAAAAAAATAAAAATGTAAAGAAAAAAAAATTATTTCACTGAAGAAAAATAACACTTACCTACTCTTTATCCGGCTGCGCCAAATTATCGTGTCCCGAAGCAATCCAGGGAAAACAATTAAAAACTCGCGTAAGTCAATTGTATGACAAATTTATTTCTTTAATTAAACGACGATATAAATTAAGAGGCGTATCACCCGTGATTGATACTTCTCATTTAACTTTCTAATTACAACTCACTAAAAATAATATATATAATATATATATATAATATATATATATATAATAATATATATATATAATACCCAACTTCTAACTGAACTAACCGATCCAGCGAATCGACCGTGCTCACCTCCATTCACTTAGGCGGAAGCGACTTTGACCCAGTGACCAGCGCAATACCTTGCAATCATAATTACAAAGTATTACACTAATCACTGCCGACAGCGGGAGCCCCCAATACAGTATGTAAACAAACAGTGAGCCCAGCTGAGTATTTCACTATGCGAAGTGAATTACTTAACCATGACTCAATGCCCAGTTACACACAGCAGTGGATGCGCCAGTTTACAAGCAAAAAATTCGCAATCGCCAAGCATTTCACTGTGCGAAGTAAAATGCTTAGTTATTGCAAATCGTTTAATTAGTTGTGCATTTGCTGCTAGCTCGAGTCGTGATGTCACAATTGCACCAATTGAATATTGGGTCACGACACGACATAGTAAAATAGCAAGAAATAAGTGAAAAAGAACTAATCAATATATATGCTTTAGTTATATTACAAAATATATATAATAATAAAAATTTGTATTGTCCTATATTAAAACGCGTAGCATAATATCAAAAGTAAGCATGCAAAATAAATAATATATAATACATTGATATACGGAACCACGCATACTACCAAATAAACGCACACAACAACAACTTAGGCATCTAACACACAGAAGGCAGCAGAACAAAAAGCCAGTTAGAGTAGGAGTAGAAGTAGCACTAACTTAGCATTTGGCCTACGCCACCATCTAACTAGACAAATTGGAATATGTAGGATAGGCAAACTAAAGATAGCGTAGCAGTGAGAGACTTCGCCTAAGCAAAAATATAAAGCGCATAGTAATAGATGAGCATGAGATAGCATTCCAACCAAAGATCCATTATGATAAGGAACCTCTAGCTTGGCCCTCAGCCTGTGCCGTTAAAAAAGTTTTTCAATAACTTAATAATTTTTAGAATAGGACGAACCTAAGGTAACACAGCAATGAGAAATAGTCAACTTGGCCTTCAGCCAAACCCGCCTCGGGCTCCGCTCCTCACCCACATAGGTCACCAAAATACGCATATTAGAAAGCAGGTAGAGGGGAAACCAGCGACGTACCGTCCTCGGCCTACGGCCTTCACCAGTGCCTGGCTTAAGTTAGCAGATTACTAGAATTAGAGAACAGGTAGACTAGGAACCAGTAATGCGCCCGCCCTCGGCCTGCGGCCTTCACGACGCGCCCTGCCTCGGCCTACGGCCCTCGTCAGTGCGTATGCTCGGCCTTTGGCCTCGCCGAGGGCGGGCGCATTACTGGTTCCTAGTCTACCTGTTCTCTAGTTCTAGTAATCAGCTAACTTAAGCCAGGCACTGGTGAAGGCCGTAGGCCGAGGCAGGGCGCGTTGCGAAGGCCGTAGGCCGAGGACGGTACGTCGCTGGCTTCCCGTCTACCTGCTTTCTAATATGCGTATTTTGGTGACCTATGTGGGTGAGGAGCGGAGCCCGAGGCGGGTTTGGCTGAAGGCCAAGTTGACTATTTCTCATTGCTGTGTTACCTTAGGTTCGTCCTATTCTAAAAATTATTAAGTTATTGAAAAACTTTTTTAACGGCACAGGCTGAGGGCCAAGCTAGAGGTTCGTTATCGTAATGGATCTTTGGTTGGAATGCTATCTCATGCTCATCTATTACTATGTGCTTTATATTTTTGCTTAGGCGAAGTCTCTCACTGCTACGCTATCTTTAGTTTGCCTATCCTACATATTCCAATTTGTCTAGTTAGGTGGTGGCGTAGGCCAAATGCTAAGTTAGTGCTACTTCTACTCCTACTCTAACTGGCTTTTTGTTCTGCTGCCTTCTGTGTGTTAGATGCCTAAGTTGTTGTTGTGTGCGTTTATTTGGTAGTATGCGTGGTTCCGTATATCAATGTATTATATATTATTTATTTTGCATGCTTACTTTTGATATTATGCTACGCGTTTTAATATAGGACAATACAAATTTTTATTATTATATATATTTTGTAATATAACTAAAGCATATATATTGGTTAGTTCTTTTTCACTTATTTCTTGCTATTTTACTTTGCCTTTTTCTTTTTCATTTTCATTTTGATTATAAATCATTTATATTTTTTAAAATTATATTTTATATTATTTTTAATTTACCATTCTTTTTTACCGGTGTGTATTTTGTGTTATAAATATAGTATTTTTAGAATTTTTGTGTTGTTGAGTTCACTTTGTTACGTCCCGATAAATGTAACAATTGCGACTCTCAACATGAGTAGGTTTTTGGCATATTTTAGCGAATATGCCTCCACCGATATTTTCCCTATCCTTGCAATATGTTATATTGCATACTTATGGCCGTGTAGGCCGCTATGGTTGGCGTTACCGGAACGTTTTCTGCTCTCGCCACAGAGCGTCATGGGCAAAAAGTTCATTAAGATGCAATATCTAGGTAGAGAAACATCTCAATACAAAAAGGATATTAACAGTATCACAAAAGATGTTAAAATAATACAATGCAATCCACCTAAAGCTAATCTTAGGAACAAGTATAGAGAAACCAAAAATACCAAGATTGGTATCCACAGCTATAATCCAAATAGCAAGACTAAGCATCTATCAATACCAGAAGAATGGAACAACATAATATTATACGCTTGTCAGCAATGTGATCAACAATTCATAGCGCACACTGGAAGAAATGACATAGAGGAGCTAACAAGAGCCTACCATGATAATCCAAAAGGTAAGCTCATGTGCCACATGAACGAACATAAGCATACTTTGAAGAGCCAAATCGAAATCATAGACAAGGTGAGAGGTAGGGCAAAGGCAGCAAAATACATAACAGCCTACATTGCCTGCAATGTAAGCAATAGGCGAACCAATATCGTTAGCCTCAATACTGAACTAACGGGCAACCATTTCAGGAATTACATAAGCCAAGGCGCATCCACCATAAAAACCACAAGAAACTAATAACATAAAGCTAACAGCAATCGGAGCACTGATAGCATGTGAGAAAAACACAAAAAAGGAACTAAAAGAGACAATACTAAAACCAAGCTAACCACGGATTAGTTATAGAAATGTGGAAATCATTAAATTAATAGTAATATGCAAGCAGCCAAAATGAAGGGATGAGAGAGAGGAGAGCAATCGCAGTAGAAAAATTTTAAAGAAATTTTAGATGAATAGATATATATATATATATGTACGTTTAAGCATGAAACCTGGAAGATATTAATAATAACAATAAATAAACACCAGTAAGATTTCATTTTATTATGTATTTTACTTCATTTTACGTTATTCCATGAGAGCATATGAAGCCATCATATATATTAAGCCCAACAACAAAAGGCAAGTAATAAAATGATAGAAAATAAAGAATAAGACCAATATAGATTACCAGTTGAATAAGAAATATAAATATATATATATACTCTATGCAAGAACAGAGGGTGGAAATCAAATTAGGTATCATACACGCAAAGGCAAAGTGGATATAATCATAAGTAGATGCGACGGTATACAGAAACCACCCTGTTCCAATGTGTTCCCAATCTAAGAGAAATTGTGGGACGAAGCGAAGCTATGAACCATTAAATGAAAAATATATATTTGAAACGGCCATATTTAAATAAATCTATGAAATATACCAAAACTAATGTTACGCGCTAACGATGCAACAAACAATTGGCGCTAAAAATTATGAAAACCGCAAGAAATGAAAATATCTTTTCTGGCCAGAGGAACTAAAGAGTAGACAAAGCCATACGGGGAAAAAAATTTGTTTCATTTGAGTTGAGTCAGAAACTATTTCCTTCATATTAAAAATTTTTTAAATCATCAAGAATATTGAATAAACAAATAAACTATTATAATAAGTATTTTTGTGTGATAAAGACGCACACAATAATTAAGCGACTCAAGTATAAAATTCACACTGACAATACCGAATCAAGTAATAAAGGGTATTCCAAGCCAGCAGCTCAAGAATAATCTAAATATATAAGGTAATTGCTTCTCTATTAAAACATATTATATGAATGAAATATTCAATAAATAGAGGACAACCCAACCGCATAATCATTCATCAGCGTTTGATTAATAACATTACGAGTAGATTAACTCTGAAAGCAAATAGAAAGTTCCAGCATAGCAAACCAGGGTGAAAAACTAAAGGTAAAATACATACCCCCAGAGAAAAATATATATAAAAGTTTTTCTAATAAATAATATATATTTTTATAAATAAGGAGAAAACCCTTAATCTCCAGACGGGCGCCATAAGATAAGGTAAAATAAAATAAGGAGACACAAGATAGAAAGAAATAAACATAAACAGAAGGAAGCAAAAGCAGATACATCGGGGACATGCAGATTAATATAAGGGCTGATAGAAGGTTGGCTAACGGAAGGTGCGATAAAACGCGAAAAACAGGAAACAGCGCATCTCTGAAGGTAAATTAATACAGACTCCCAATGTGAATAAGCCAACTGATATAATAACCGAGCATGCCTAATACTATACAATTGCATGATAATATATTAACAACGCAAGAACCTATTAGTAGAGTAGTGAAATAGCAAGAATAGTAATAAGCAAATCTCACTAGCATTCATGCATAGAACCTAGCAAAGTAACTGCACACAACACAACGTAGTAGCATTAATATCCTACAAGAATAAATAGCAAAACCACAAAATAGGAAAGGAAGATTGAATTAGAAAGAGAGAAGGATTATAGATGAAACGCATGCACAATTAACGAAATTAAATTAATCCTGAAATACAATATTTATAGAAGCATATGAATAATTGGTATACACAATATGATAATATAAGCATTTATTTATGTATTTGTTAAATTCGGTGCATATACATATATACATATGAAGTAACATTTAAAAAAATTCAAACGTTGTTACTGATTTGAGGCGAACCGAAGAACCCAAGACAGGTTGAATGTTCACTAGAAATATTCTGGATCCAGTTCCCACCACTGTGAATGACCCTGACGCCCCTTCGCACAACGAGGCGCAACTGCCATATTAGACAATGGATGAACACCTAGCAGGGAAGAAAAGAGATAAAGCACACATTGTAAAAACGATAAGCTCACATAATAAATTAAATCACTACAAATTTACTAAATCTGAATCAATATGAAATGCAACAACTACAATAAATAGAACAGCACAATAGAACAGTTATATATTTAAAACAAATTAGCAAGCTTATAACATAAAATGGATAAAGCAAGTTGGAAAATTGAGATAAGAAAAGAAACAGCAGCAACACAGTCAGTCACACAACAACATAAAATCAGGCTGCACAAGATATACTGCAGGCAAGCATGCAGCAAGCCATTCACACCAATGCACACACAATTTGAAGGGAATAGGATAATTAAATCTGAAAATGAAATCAAAAGAACATAGATTAGTAACAATTTAGCGATCAAAATGGGTTAAATCATTAAATATTATAAGTAGCATAATAATTAGGGAATACAACCCTAAACCAAGCAGGTAGCATATGATAAACGCAGAACTATACTACCCCACCATCCAACCTTGAACAACAGCAGTCATAGAAGCACCAGATGACAAAATTGATCACTATATATTTGGATACCAGGAATGAAATAATAATAAAAAGTTTTAACAGAGTGTCATGTCCAAATGAATTTAATATATAATGAACTTATCTAAAGTTAGAGGTTTCCGTGATGTAACCAGGCGCTGCATATATAGAGGGCTGCATCACTATAATTAACCCTTGAAACATTCCCTACGAACATCCCAGACGAACGGAATATACATATAACCTGTAAGGGCAATGATATGGATGTAAATAATAATAAATTAATTAGAACATTAGAATTCTAAATTAATAAAGGAAAACTGCACGTTTCATAAACAAAATAATAATAACTATAATAATTACAATACTGATATGCAAATGACAGCAGCAAAACCAAAACATTTGCAACTGGCAGAAACTTGGAACACCATCTTCTTCTATCTAAAGTTATGAGAAAGTAAAGGGCGATAACCCAGTGAGAATCGCAGCACACAAGGTAAAAAAGGGAATCTGCATGCATAAAGAAAAAAATGGAGCATCCCACACGTGATAGTATGAAGTAAAGGAATTCTATGGACCAATGAGCGCACCACTGGAAGATAAAAGAAAGAGAAAAAAATTCCGCTCAGTGCATGGGAATGAATAAGAACTCTTGAACAAATGGCCATTCAGCGCTATTCTGAAAGTAAATAGAGAAAAGTTTTAATGAGAGGCCAACACCAACAGCATCCACTAGAAGTAGGAAATGATAGGAGTATAGGGGAGCGTTAGGTAATAAGAACGTAGTAACACATAGCACTAATAATAACTGAGATTAAATATCCAGACATAGCAATATATACATATATAAGAGCACTGAGACCCCATTCCTTTGCAATATGAGCAAGTACAGTTGTCATATTAAGCTCCTCACCACTTAACTAGTTCTCAACATCAGCCAGGCCAAAGGACCTGTGGATTTAATTTAGAATGATCGTAAATTTTCATATATATTTGCATAGAATATTAAATATTCAACGCATATATATAGAGTATTTCGTGCGCATAGCGCAAACATAGGGAGTGACCGTACACTCATTGGATAATAGTCAGACAATAAACCGCTGATGACGCTCTGTGGCGAGAGTAGAAAACGTTCCGGTAACGCCAACCATAGCGGCCTACACGGCCATAAGTATGCAATATAACATATTGCAAGGATAGGGAAAATATCGGTGGAGCCATATTCGCTAAAATATGCCAAAAACTTACTCATGTTGAGAGTCGCCATTGTTACATTTATCGGGACGTAACAAAGTGAACTCAACAACACAAAAATTCTAAAAATACTATATTTATAACACAAAATACACACCGGTAAAAAAGAATGGTAAATTAAAAATAATATAAAATATAATTTAAAAAAATATAAATGATTTATAATCAAAATGAAAATGAAAATGGAAAAGAAAAAGGCAAAGTAAAATAGCAAGAAATAAGTGAAAAAGAACTAACCAATATATATGCTTTAGTTATATTACAAAATATATATAATAATAAAAATTTGTATTGTCCTATATTAAAACGCGTAGCATAATATCAAAAGTAAGCATGCAAAATAAATAATATATAATACATTGATATACGGAACCACGCATACTACCAAATAAACGCACACAACAACAACTTAGGCATCTAACACACAGAAGGCAGCAGAACAAAAAGCCAGTTAGAGTAGGAGTAGAAGTAGCACTAACTTAGCATTTGGCCTACGCCACCACCTAACTAGACAAATTGGAATATGTAGGATAGGCAAACTAAAGATAGCGCGTAGCAGTGAGAGACTTCGCCTAAGCAAAAATATAAAGCGCATAGTAATAGATAAGCATGAGATTCCAACCAAAGATCCATTACGATAAGGAACCTCTAGCTTGGCCCTCAGCCTGTGCCGTTAAAAAAGTTTTTCAATAACTTAATAATTTTTAGAATAGGACGAACCTAAGGTAACACAGCAATGAGAAATAGTCAACTTGGCCTTCAGCCAAACCCGCCTCGGGCTCCGCTCCTCACCCACATAGGTCACCAAAATACGCATATTAGAAAGCAGGTAGACGGGAAGCCAGCGACGTACCGTCCTCGGCCTACGGCCTTCGCAACGCACCCTGCCTCGGCCTACGGCCTTCACCAGTGCCTGGCTTAAGTTAGCAGATTACTAGAATTAGAGAACAGGTAGACTAGGAACCAGTAATGCGCCCGCCCTCGGCCTACGGCCCTCGTCAGTGCGTATGCTCGGCCTTTGGCCTCGCCCGTTTAAGTTATATGATACACAGAGCATAGCAGAACACGAAAAATAGCAGGAAATAAATTGGTAACCATGCCTAGTTGAAGAGATTAGGGCTAGTGGGAGGGTAACTCTGAAGGTATACATCAGAGCTACCATCATGAACTGCAGAGGTGAGCAGAACCCTGCTTGTCCATCACAGCGCCCTGAGTATAGCATTTTCAAAGAGCTTAAGAATGATAATAATAGTAACAACACCCGAAACTGGCAATGCTGATGCATATTAGTTATATACCGGAATGCCACGGTGGATAAACTACCACCATGCAATGATGGAAAGTAGTGCACCATCTGAGTGCACACCGCTTCGCCAACCAACGGTCCCCACTGTACATAGCGCTGTAGATATATCTAGGGATATGTGCAGAGGAGGGCAAAAGGCATATTATCTAGCACTTCCAATTTTTAAATTTTTAATTTTTAATTTTTAATTTTTAAAAAATTTAATTTTTAACTTTATTTATTTATAGTATAAAAATAAGAACCTGTTCATGTTAGAATTAATTATTGTATATAAGTGCTTAAATATACAATTTTTGTCTTATATTGCTATGTATATTTGTTATTATGATCTAAAAGAGGTGTGTAGTCCCTTTTGCTGTTTTTGTAATTTTTTTTTTTTATATATATTATTTACAGGAAATTTTTATTTTTTTTTATATTTATATAATTTTGCTTTTTTTTAATGTACTTCAGTAGGTGGTGCGTTTGTCCGTATGTCTGCAGTTAGAGTCTAGTGTCGTTGTGTCCATCCCGTAGGTAGGTTCCAAGTGCGTTCAGTAGTATGTTCGTGTCTTCCTTACCATATGTGAGGAGTTCTGTTGGGGTCCTTGTGTTCCCGAGTTCGTTAAGGCGTCGTCGTAGCTCTTCGCACTGTTGCAGAACACAGCGGGGATTGGTTGCCTTAAGAAAATATGCAATTTGACGGGAAAGAAGTGTCCCAGTCTTAAACCTGCAACCGCTATCATGTTTCTCCTAGGAAGATCTGGCATGACAGGCTTGTCTACTGCTTTGTGGTGGAACAGTGCGGCATGTGCCTTATGTTACTGTTGTAAGCCATAGGTGTTGCATTAGACCAAATGAAGGGTCTCTGCAGAAAATCTTTTGGAAGTTTCTGTCATTCTCGTTGAGCAATATTTTCTAGCACATTTTTTCGATGTTGACAACAACAGCAATCTTGAAGCATCTAAATGACCAAAAAATTAGTGGTAAATTTCCTTGGATTTGAGTTCCTACGAGTAGTTTTTAATTGAGTGCTATTTCATTTGATGTTAGCAATGAAGCATAAGACTACTTTGACTTTTGTGATCGGGCGTTCATCTAGGGTAGGTATCGTAAGAATTGTTCTTTTTAATGGTGTTAATAGCAAATTTCATGCAGAAAAATGAAGTATATTCAAGGTAAGAAATTTGTAATTTCGGCTACTATGCTCACATTCAAGTCGTATGTCATGGCTGGTTTTTGTGTTTTTCTTGATGGATTATGCTATTTATTGTTGTAACACTTTACTTCTCTTTCAAAGCCACTTAATACTCCTGTGGGTGCCAGGACACTCGGGAATTTGTGGGAACGATAAGGCATACTTTGTGGCCAAAAAAGGAGCCCATCATAGGACCGGAACCATTTGTCGGTGGACTCAATGATAGGCTCTTAGCAATGATAGGCTCTTAACAAGCCAAAGGATTCATCGAAGGACGTTCACCAAAGAAGAACAAACATATGCATGGGATAGGTACCTATATTACCCACTGATGTATGTAGATTGTGTCTCGAAGAGGATGAAACATCGGAGGACGTCCTATGCGCATGCGAGGCCATTGCACAACATAGATTCCAGGCCTTTGGAATCCTGCCGACTTTGAGGAAATCTCATAAAAAAAATATTGCTCTTCTGGGAAGTGTGGGATTGTTGTATGAACTATAAAGAAAACGGTGTACAATAATCCAATAAAAGGCTACAGTGCAAAGGCCACTTGCCCCGCTAAAAAACAAATCTAATCTAATCTAATCCCTTTCAAAAGGGAATTTTGCTAAATAATTCTTCATTACAAAAACTTAAGACCACAAGAGTGTCTATTTAGAATACCTAGCAGGCTTTTTAATAAAAGAACTAAAGATCCAAAACGCAACAATGGAAGGCGACATGCATGGGTTGATGAAATTTCTGAAGGAGGATTAAAAAAACCAAAGGAAGAATTTTCAAATAAAAGAAGAAAACTGGAAATAGTATTTATTAAGTTAAATTCCACGGACTTATTTTTAGAAAAAATAATTTTTATATGCATTTGAAGTAAACTGAGGATGTAGGCTGATATAGTAAAAACATTGTTCTTTAAATCTAGATTATTGTTTAGAATAAGATATTTGAACAACAAAGATTTGGTTGTAAATGTTGGGAAAAATAATAAAAACTGTAAAATAAATACTATATAATAAGCTCGTATCTCAATTAATCTTTCTTATTCATATATTGAATTATGTTCGTCTGAATGGGCGAGTTTAGACGGCATAGTTTTTGCGCGCCGCGCACGAAAATGTACTGGTAAGAGGGATGCGCGGGGTAACGCCGTGTTACCCCGCGTATGCCTCTTACTCACACATCTGCGTGCGCGGCGCGCAAAAATTATGCCGTCTAAACTAGCCTAATTTAGAAATATAACATAACAAATTCAGCGTCTGCATTAACATCACACAGGTTATAAAATCATAAAATCGCTCCTTTTCACATTTTACCCCAACATTTTATTATAGGTACAGGAACCTGTAAATGGTTTTATAAATATCGTTTCGTCACATTTTACCTGCGAAAAAGTACATGTAGGTAGCAGCAAACATTTTCAGGATGTACATTAGTCCTTTCCTTTCGGTAATTCTACTTACGACTGGCTGGCAGTCGCTTACATAAATTCCCTCGAAATAAAAATTTTACCCATGAAGAGAATAATTTAAAATTCAATGTGTCCTTGTAGTTTGTGTAATAAACTCACATTTTAATACTTTCTTGCGTTTTCATTTCATTCTGGCGTTGAAAAATTTGGAAATCTCTTGTCTTAGAAATTTTATTTTCCTTAGTGCACAGACCTTGTATTCTGTAGACCGTGACATTTGTTATTGAACCCTTTGTGTATAAGTGTAAAAATATAATTTTTTAATAAAACGAAATTAAAGAAAAACATTAAAATGTATCGCCATTTTATGCTGAATAAGTTGCGGCAATTGGAAAACATTGAGCTCGGGCAAGAAAGACGGTATTTAAGGGATCGTTACGATCCCTTCGATATTAGTGATAAAAGATTTATAGAAATGTACCGCTTACCAAAATTTCTGGCGCACAGCATTTTTTTAAAAATATCCAGCCGCCTTGAAGTGGGAGAACGATCCACACATATTTCGGGCATTCATAAATAGTTTTTGGCTTTGAGATTCCTCGCTACAGGTAAATATTCATATTCCATTATTTTTGAAATATTAATAATAACTTACCAACTTTTCTAGGATCTTATCAAAGAACGTTGGGGCTGGATTTTTTATCAAATTTGTCGCAGTCATCTGCAAGCCGCTTTATTACAAAGGTCGTCGATGTAATTGAAAGAGAGCTTTTGAATGAGTACATTAAGTTTCCGCAGACCACTGAGGAAATTCGTGCGAGCAAAGTAAAGTAAGTAAAGAAATATTAAATTTAGCATTACAGACACCAATTTTGATAATCTGAAATAATATTTTAATAATAGTTGTTTCCAATGATCAAAGTTTTCTGATGGATGGAATTAAACTCAAACTCAGAATGATCAGCCAATATATTGCACAACCTCCACTGAATCGCATAGTCTTTAACGTCTTAAGAAGTCAGTTCAAATTGAATCGATTCAAATTACATAATGTAGTATTTATAAATAAATAGGATTACTTGAATTATAAAAATACATTTTTTGTTTGAGTAAATATTTTGTACATACATTCATACACTATGTATCAGTTTTAGGTTCTTCTGTTATTGCCGGGGTGGCTCCTCAACTCTGCACGCCAGTTCTGTTAATGCCCGTACCTAAATTAATATTGACTATTTAATATTGTTTTGAACTTGGGAAGAATCCACTTAATACAAATTTCTATCATGGTGAGGTGTCCTGAACATGAAACTAAACTGATGATGATATATCACAGTAATTTATGTAAACACGATATATAAACAAACATAGCATAATCCTGAATGAAAGTAAATAATATCAATTAGTATCAGTTGATGGCTGGAATATCGAAAGGATGGTGCTAGCTCACT
>OZ005740.1:56438876-56555268 GCA_963930735.1 Dioctria linearis
AAATCGGGTAAAAGACCACCCAGCGAGGCAAAATCATTCAGGCCTATCAGTCTGACTTCATTTCTCCTGAAAACTCTAGAGAAAATAATAGACAACTTTATTCGGACGACGTCCCTCAAAAGCTGTACACTTAATGCCAATCAATATGCCTTACCAATCCGGAAAATCCACCGAGGACGCTCTCAGCAGTCTGGTAGAGACTGTCGAGAAAGCCTCACAGAAAAAGGAGGTCCTTATATGTTCCTTTATGGACATACAAGGCGCTTTCGATAATACTCTCTTTGACTCGATCAAGAGGGTATCCGAGGATATGGGCATAGAAACCTGCATTGTCAGATGATTGGCAACATGCTTGAGAAACAGTGCATAACAGCTACCATGAACGGTGAATCCACAACAATCATGGCCACTAGAGCTTGCCCACAAGGCGGGGTGCTATCGCCCCTTCTAAGGCTACTAGTTGTGGATGAGCTACTAAACTTACTCCAAGAGGCCGGCTTTAAGGCCCAAGGATACGCTGATGATATTGTCATCTGTGTTAAAGGAAAGTTTGAATCAGCTTAACCAGAGCTTATGCAAACTGCTTTTAACATCGTTACCAGATGGTGCCAGAACATGGGACTATCAATAAACGCAGGTAAAACAGTGCTAGTTCCTTTTACTAGGAAAAGGAGCCTTGATATTCCACCTCCTAAGTTAAATGGAATTACAATAGAATATTCCAAGGAAGCAGAATATCTAGGAATAATCCTAGACAGCAAGTTTACCTGGAATACACACCTGGAAATGATAACAAACAAAGCCATGTGGGCATTCAGCTCTTGCCACAGTCTTTTCGGGAAAAAGTGGGGTCCGAACCCCAAAATGACCCTATGGATCTTCCAGGGCATAGACAGACCCATACTCTCTTATGGGGCAAATGTGTGGTGGCCCAAAACATTGCAGGCAACCACCAGAAGAACCCTTGACAAGGTGCAAAGGATGGCATGCTTAGGCGCCACTGGCGCCTTTACATCATGTCCTCAACGAGCACTTGAAGCCATTCTTGGCTTACAGCCTCTCTACCTCTTTATTCAGAGGGAAGCTGCAGCTAGTATGATTCGAAAGAAAAGGTCAGATGATTGCACCTCCTCCAGGTTGGTTATCTCAATATCTTTGAGCAGGTCAACATTAACGTCCTAGAAGCTCCAAAAGATACTATGTCCAAGAGACTTTCTTTTGAAAGAGGTTACAAGGTAACCATTAATGAAATAAGCCAGATACTAGACAGAGGACTCCAGCTCCCGCAACGGGCCCAAGTATGGTATACTGTCGGATCCCGGAAGGACGGGAAAACAGGCGCGGGGGTGGTTGGTTCAGAAGTGGAACTATCCATTCCGCTTGGTGTCTCACCTTCCATTTTTTCAGGCGGAAGTCTATCCTATAGAGGTTGGAGCTCAGGAAAGCCCAAATAAGAGCTGTACGTACTCCAACATCTACATCTGTTCAGACAGCCAAGCTGCGCTCCTAGCTCTTTCCTCTCAAGCCTTTGAGTCGAAATTAGTTTGGAGCTGCTACTCGAAACTCCAACTACTGTCTAGGGACAACCAAGTAACCTTGGTTTGGGTCCCTGGACGCGAAGGATTGGACGGTAATGAAAAAGCGGATGAACTGGCTAAAACCGGAGCTGATTGTCCGTATATTGGTCCCTATCCGACATTTGGCCTACCAAAAAGCCACTTTAGAGGGGAACTGCTTAAGTGGGAAAACAGGGAAAACAGGCACTAGCTCAGCTGACATTATTGGAAGACAATGTGAAATATATTTTCGGCTCCGATAAAAGAGAAACACCAAAGATCCAATGACTGCCCCTGGTTTAATTCACATATATTGTCCTTGATTACTGAGCGGGAATATTTTTATCGTCGATTTAAGCGCCTTAAGTTTACCGCTGCAAGAAAAACCTACACAAGAGCCCGGAACAAAGCTAATTCGGCAATCCGCGCAGCTAAGCTTGCATATTACTCGTCGAAATTAAGGCCTGATATTCCCTCTAAATCTCTCTGGAAAAATCTTAAACTGCTGGGCGTCTGTGGAAATGAGGAATACATTTGCAATTTGAACCACAATGATCTCAATGTTTATTTTACTTCCAGTCATTCTAGGCCCCCTAATGCTGGTTGTTATCCAGATTTCATTCAAACCAGCCGACACTTCGAAAATATTTTTTCCTTCAGATGTGCAACCACTGAGGAATTGTTTAAAGCTATATTCAGTTAAATCGGACTCAATTGGCCCAGACAATATGCCGCCTAGATTTCTGAAGATATTATTTCCTCTAATTCATCCTTATGCATTACATATAGCTAACTTTTGCCTGAATTCTTCTAGTTTTCCAGCCTCGTGGAAACTTGCAACTGTGCTTCCGGTCGCTAAGATAAGATTACCTGAGAGCGAAGGGGATTTTCGCCCAATAAGTATCCTGTCTTTCATGGCAAAGGTGTTAGAGAAGTTAATTTGCTGGCAAATTCAAAGTTTCTCACCGATCACAAGCTGCTGTCTCGCTGGCAGTCTGGGTTTCGTCCGCGGCACAGTTGTGAATCAGCATTGCTAAGAGTTACAACTGACATCCGCGAAGCTCTTGACAGCGGCGATGTTAGCGTACTAGTTCTCCTAGACTTCTCTAAAGCTTTTGCTAGCATTCCTCATGATATGTTATGTAGAAAATTGGCCTCTTTTTATCATTTCTCTAGATCAGCCAGTTGTTTAATTGAAAATTTTTTATCTAACCGTGAGCAAAGAGTAAAAGTCAACAATGTGTTTTCCGATACTCTTCCTCTTCGCAGAGGTGTTCCTCAAGGCGCAGTTCTTGGACTTCTCCTTTTTTGCATGTATATAAACGATCTTCCTGATGTTCTGCAGGATGTTGAAATCCAACTGTACGCTGATGATGTTCAACTTTACTACAGTAGGCCCATCGGACTTATTGTAGATTGCGTTGAGCACATGAGTTGTGACATTGACCGAATTAGTGAATGGGCATATAACAATGATCTGTTGATAAATCCGCTAAAATTTCAATGTATACTATTTAGCCAAAATGTATTTGGACCTAGCGGACATCTCTTCTATATCTCTTAATGGGACCACGCTGCCTTTCATGAATCAGGTCAAGAATCTGGAAGTCCGACTTAATAAGCAAATAAAGTGCTGCAACTATGTCAAGGATGTATTGCGGAAGGTATACGCGGGACTGCGTAGGCTTTGGCTCTCCGCAAGTATTTTATCGCCGGACCAAAATTAGTCAAAGCTCTTCTATTGCCGTACTTTACTTACGGTAGTATACTTTTCCCCAAACTGGACTCAATGTGTGCCCGACGAATCGAAGTCGCTTTCAACGACTGCGTAAGGTTTATATACGGACTGCGTCGGTTTGATCACATAAGTTTGTATAAACTGAATCTATTGGGTTGTTCAATTGAAACATACTTAAAGTGGAGGGCTGTTGTTTTTCTTTATGAGCTGATGCAGTCGAAGGAGCCTGATTATCTGTACTGTCGTGTACGATTTCTCCAATCAAATAGGCATAATAAATTGCTATTAATGCGTTATAATAAAGCAATATTAGAGAGTTCTTTGTTCGTTCAAATTCCGCGTATGTGGAATACCTTACCTTTTAGCGTCAGGGGGATCAGAATTGCGGCGGCTTTCAGGAGGTTTCTAAGGTTGCACTTAATTACTAATTAGATTTTCTTCTTACTTTTAATTTAGATTGAATTTTCTTCTTTCTTTTATTAAAATCTTTTTAATTTTTCTTTCTTTTAATTGATCTTAATTAGTTATATTAAATTAGTCAATCACGAATCATCAAATAGCTCAAATAGCTAACTGTTTTTCCGTAATTGTTTACTTGAACATGAAAATTGTACAACATAAGATGTAATCTTCCGTACTTCTAATGAAATAAATATTATCATTATTATTATTTCCGAAGAGAGCAGTCGTGTCACTTCAGTTCTGTAAAATAATACAAGAAAAAACCGAGATTCTTACGAAAAAAAGTGCTTGTAATTAGTGACATCTAATAAAACACCTGTGTTTGTGAAGTGTCCATAAAAAAAAACTAGAAATAAAGAAAAATAATTTAACAAACTAAATTGGTACAAATTTTGAAAGTGAATGACAGTTTAGGCATTTGATTTAATTTAATTTAATTTTTGTCATTGTCATGGCAACGTCGACAATGTGAGAAATTTTAGATTGGTGGTTTGGTAAAGTTTATTTATAAACGTTATATTGAAAAATATATATATATATATATATATAAAATTGTGAATTGGAAAAATTAAAAACATTATCTGCCTCACTTAATATGAGTGAGTGCAGCAATAGTGATTCTGGGGGGACTGATGATCCCCCCAAGTTAACTAGTAGGAGAAAGAAGAGCTCAACCGCTGCTCCTTCTTCCTCAAAAAAGAATCCACTGCAAAGGCCCAAAGAAAAGGTCGTTAAGGGCCCGATTGAAGAGGCGTACAGCAAAAATTTGCAGCCACCTCTATTGGAGACAAATTCATCCAGGATAGACGTAGCACAAGGTGTAGCTATTACTGCAACATCTGTAGCGGTAGCTTTGGAAATTGCGCAGTCTATATCGTCGGCCGTAGAAGAATATCCTACGTTGAAGGAAGAAGTGAAAAAGGTTTCGGCTTCAGCCACAAAGCCCAGCGGACTTGTGACGGGGCCACCACTGGCCACCACGAAGCCAACTGGTCAGAATGAAAAGCAAGTGGAACCAGAAGGACCAGCAGCAGCACCACGATCCCCGGCGTTAGTTGCAGGGATTTCTTATGCACAGCAGGTAAGTGGCAGTTCTAAGCAAAACGAGTCATGCGGGCATCGAGGTGGATGGTAGACACCTTGTGCCGTTCCCACTCAGGGAAAGGCCCACGAAGGTCTTGTTTTCACGGGTCCCAATGCGAGCCAGTCATGAAGACCTTCTGAATTTCCTAGGGAGATTTGGGAGGGTTCATGGCAGTGTTCGCGCCATTCCAATTAAAATTGGGGACGAGGGTCTCGGACGTGGTATCTTCGGTACCAGCCGGGAGGCGTCCATCACTTTAAATAAGAGATGTACGCTTCCAAGAAGCTTTTACTTGAGCATATCCGGCTCGAGGCACTGGATAGACGTGAGCACCGAAGCAAAATGCCATGCTTGCCATTTGGTAGGGCATTTTATTGCTGACTGCCCCGGGAGAACCGGGAAGAAGGCTGAACCGAGGGTTCCCTCGAAGGAAGCAACTACTACAGTAGTGGATCTGGCGAAGGAGCCTTCGGCCGGCACTCAACCTACTACTTTGGAGCAGCCAGTGGTTAAGGTTTTTGAAGTTGTCCTAGAGGCAAAAGAAATTATGGCTATAAACGGCGCCACGTCGGCACGTGAAAATACGGCTACTTCTGACGAGGAGTCGAGTAGCCATCTAGGCAAAAAAGGAGGACGAGAAGGAGGAAGACGAAGGTGGACCGGGTGATGCTGCCTCCTCTAGAGCCAGCAAAGCCAGTCGCATCAAATCGGCCCCACTCGGAGGAGGACGATAGTGGATCGCGGTTCGAAGGTTGTTGTGAGGGACGCGGAAGTGTCTCTCGCGCAGCTTTCGGACTGCGACATTACCGGTTTAGATGAGACTGGTCTCTCGAGCTTCAGTGGCTATGAGTCGTGTGGTAGCGCCATTTCGACTGGTAGCCAATTTGAGGTCTCGAAGGGGATGAAAACCCTTCCTAGGGAGAAAATGCGCAGCATTCTTGGCCAGCTCCTGTACAAGAAGAATTCAGGTAAAATCTGGAGTATTCTTGTACGGGACCTGGAGAGGCCAGAGTTGTTACTTCCTCAACTTCTACTCCTACAACAGGAGTCGAAGAAAAAGAGGAAGTACAACGATGTAGCTCGCTTGGATCGTCTCCATAGGAGGGTGGAGGAGCTGATTCAGGAGCATGGCTTGGTCGATTCTTCTCGTCCGTAGACGTCGTACCATCATCGTTTGAGCTTCTTATCTCTTTGAATGTGTAAGATAGGCTCTCTTAACACCGGGGGTTTAAGTGCTCATACAAGACTACACAGTACTATCGAACATGTCAAAATGTTCGATATAGACATTACACATCTGCAGGAGACGAATTGCACTCAAGACACTTATACACAACTTGAGCGATATGTTTATCTGCACACTGGCTATACAATGTTTGCCACACCTGCGCCTCGCCGAGGCTCAGGGGTGGCAATCATTGTATCCAACAAATTTACACTATCGTCTCCTGTCTATACAGATATTTTCCCAGGCTACGCTTCTTCCTTGGATTTTGTCGTTCAAGACAAACATATCAAGGTAGTAAACGTGTACCTTCCTCATGCCCAGGACATTACAAGACAAGTTCTTGATAGTGTTCAGTCCTGTCTGATGAATTTTAGTGGCGAAACTGTCCTCGGAGGTGATTTCAACTGCACTCTGAATCCCTCAATGGATCGGCACTCTGGAGTTGAGTTCAACTCTGTTAATGCTACTCGATTGTGGAATTTTGTCGGTGTTATCAGACTCGTGGATATCTATCGTTGGATGCATCCTACGTCTAGATCATACACGAGCGTCTCGCGAAATATCCATGGAAGTCTCGCAGGCTCCAGAATTGATAGACTTTACGTCTCACCTGGAATACTAGAACATTTCGTTGGTGTCACTCATGAAGTGTGTTCGATTAGCGATCATCTTCTTGTAGTGGCGACCAGCACTCTAGTTGAAAGACGAACTGCATACTGGATATTCAACAACTATTTGTTGAATTCCGAGCAGTTCATCAATGAGTTCATTGATTTCTGGCACGATTGGCAAAAGAGGAAAGCTGACTTTCCTTTTCTTAGTCAATGGTGGGATGTTGGAAAGCTCCAGATTCGGTCTTTTATCGAGACGAGTTTCAATCGAAGTGGCTATCAAGCTTCTAGCTTGTCGGCCGAGGTATCTCGGGTGGCAGCTCTTCTCCCAACTCAGCCGGGGTTGATTCTTTATTTCAATGGAATAAAGGAACGCTTGGCGACGCAGACTTACAAGCACAGCTTGGAGATTGTGCTGCGCGGCCAATCGCGCTGGCTGAGAGAAGGCGATTCTCCAACCGACTACTTCTTTCAGGCGACTAGACTCCGTACTGCTTCTTGTGAGGTCGAATCGATAATTGATGAATCTGGACAAGTCCTCAACGGACAACAGCTATCAGAATATATTCGAGACAACTACAGTAGTCTCTACTCTGAATCGACGTCGACAACATCTTCGACCACTCATGAATTCCTTGAGAATATTCCCACTTTCTCTGAAGACAGTAAGGAGCTCCTGGATACAGTAATCACATTGGAGGATATGATTGCTGCGACAAAGGATCTAAAGCGACACACTTCACCTGGTTATGACGGCTTGACTCCAGAATTCTTCATACGTTTCAGGGATTTATTAATTCCTGACCTTTTGGGAGTCTTCAATTCGGCGGTTGAGACGCATTCAGACTTTCCTTCTAGTTGGAGGAGAATTGTTATGCGCTTGATTCCAAAGAAGGGAGATTTGCAGAGGATGGGGAACTGGAGGCCAGTAACCCTATGCAATGTAGACTACAAAATCGTCTGCAAAGCATTAGGGGCGATACTCCGCTCAGTGATTGCTTCGGTAATACACCCGGAACAGTCCTATTGTGTACCTGGTCGTAGTATCTACGACAACATCGTGGTAGCCAAGCATTTGTTTGCCTACCGTGAAGAGACAGCTACACAAATGGCCATGATATCACTTGACCAGCAAAAGGCTTTTGATAGTGTCTCGCACGAGTATCTCTTGACTGCTCTCGAGGCATTTGGGTTTCCGCCCAGGTGGCTCGATATCGTCGGGAAACTGTATAGAGATTCAGGGATTTTGATTAAGCATCAAGGACAAGTTCTGGCTCCTATCTCGGTTCATCGAGGTATGACACAGGGCTGTCCATTATCAGGTATGCTTTATGATCTTTCGTTGGAGCCGCTACTGGTGAATCTTCGTCGAATGCTCGGACAGTATGCGGTTCGTCTACCATATACCAATGTGAGACCTCTTATGTTGGCGTATGCGGATGATCTGTCTATTTTCGTGACAGGAGATGAAGCTTTTCCGGTCGCTCGTGCTGTTTTCGAACAGTTCGAATGTATAGCGGGCGCTAAAATCAACCTTAGTAAGAGTCAAGGCTTGTGGTGTGGAAGTTGGAGAGATCATACAGATACTCCACTGAACATCCAAAGGACTAATACTTGCCTGAAGTATTTAGGTGTGTATATCAGACGCGAGAGTAAATCAAATAATAGCCGCATCGCTCTTGAGAAACACTCTAGAGCTGTAAACTCATGGCGTAGTCGACTGTTTCCATTATCCTTAATGGGTAGGTCAGTCGTGATTAACTATTTGATTACCTCGTCCATCGTTCATCTGCTAAAGTCTGAGAAGTTTGATGAAGGATTCGTAGGTCTTCTTCAAGCAAAAGCGATAGACGCCTTTTGGTGCGGAAGACGATGGGTTGCTGAAAGCACGCCCTGTCTGCCAGTCAAGTTAGGTGGACTGGGTCTCACTAACTTGGTTGTGAAATCAAGCTGTCTCCAAGTGCGTGCATTCCAAAGAGTGTTTTGCCAGAGAGACAGCTTGATTTCTCAACTGTGGGTGAATGTACTGGGAGGGATCGGCATAGGGGAGTATTACTACCTACTCTCTATTCGACCACCTTATCCTCGTGACTGGCCACAGGATCTAATCTCAACGATTCAGACCTGGGGCAGAATCAGGCCAGCATTTCACCTTAAGTGGAATGCTCTACGGTACACGCAATTCGGGCCGATTCCAATCAGGTTTAATGCTGAATTAATAGATTCAGTGATCAGTAATACTCGGGGTTTTGAAGCTGACACGCATACACTGACAGTTCTCGGAGATATTATTGATATCTCTGGAAACTGTCGAATAAACACTAACACTGCACAACTACACGACCTGGCTGCTTCTGCCCGGGAGAGATTTCGTCAACTTTGGACCAGTGACCCTGGTACTAAGTTGGAAGCTGCTTTCGTTCTGAACAGACCACCACACACACCTTTCAGCACACTTATAACACGTGTGCTCCGTGACGTGCTTATGTCAATAAGACCTCCGGAGTATACAGGATACAACAGATGGCGAACACACCTCGGGGTGAATATGGGCGTGATGGGAGGAACAACTTGCAGAGTAGTCTACAGTTATCCTTCTAATTACAAAGATGCTGCTGTAGCATTCGAATTGCTGCATCACAGTCTTATGCATCCTAATCAGTTGTTACATATTGACCGCCGAGTTCAGAGGATTTGCACAGTTTGTGGTGGTGAAGGCACCCTGCCTCACAGGTTCTTCACTTGTCCGGCTTTGCAGGGTCTAATGGATCTCGTGCGCGGTATGTGTCAGTTGATCCACCCGAATTTCGGCATTACTAGGACATCGTTTCTATGGGGAATAAAGGTCTGTAGTCGAGTGAATTGCTTGATTAGCTTTGTGTTGACACTGGCCAAATCTACAATTCACCTGTACTACATGAGAGTCGATGCTGGGAATCAGAACACTGACCCACAACACCACGCACACGCACTTAAGCGCCACTTCGTTGACAGCTTGAAGAGACGTTTACGTCTTGAGTATCTGGCAACGAACGCAGACACATTCAACTGCACATGGCAACCACTATCGTCGGTGCAGGACGGAGCTCTTGTCTTTCGCTGGTGATAGCAGGCCCAGCATTTGCAACACTAGTCCACGGGGCTTCTCCCCGCTTAGGAATCCTTGCACGTGCTGTGAGAAGGACAAGCACTCTGTTAGAGATGCTAAGCTGGAGGGATGATGAGGGCAGTTTGTAGAGGTCTATGATACTACAGGCTGCCCTCGCGGGACTCTATAACGGTATCGGGTAAATTTTTTCGTTCGTTCGTTTATTAATTTTTTATTCGGTTTCGGTCTCGGTGCAAAATTGCAAAATTTATATATTGAAATCTCGATCGTTTAGGAAATTAGCATTTATTAAATTATTTTGGAAATTTGGAGCTTCTTGGAACTGCCACTTACCTAATTATCAAAATTGGGACTGGTTCTAAATTCTTGTATATCCTTTAGATCTTTTTCAAAATTCTTGTGTCCGTTTTTTAGTCTCTTTTGAGAATTTTGTGTCATTGGTTTTTACATTTTTTGTGTCATTTTTGTTACATATTGGTTTTTATTGAATTGTTTTAAATGTTTTTATTTGACCCTATTGACTTTTTACAACATTTAGTTTAGCTAGCGTCTTTCTTTTTTGTTACACTTTGTTGAGCCTTTTGCCACCTATTTTTAGGGAATTTTAAAAGAGCCAATGAGCCACTAAATAGCTTATACAAGTAAAAAAAAATTATTATTATTATAATCTCCTTTGGCGTGGCGCGCCCGGTATGAGGCAGGCGAAGAAATTCTTCAATCCTTCCCATTTCCTGTCGCTCAGACTATTTACTAACGCAGCCACTGATCATGGCCCCTTCCGTCACTTCCTGAATAAGATAGGCAAATGCGACAGTGAACTGTGTCGACTGTGCGAAGAGGAAGATGAAACCTCGATGCACGTTATATGCGAGTGCCCAGCCCTTGCAGGTCTAATGATGCAAATCACTGGAAGAGAACTTATCTCTCCAGATAATGTCTGCAATCTAACTCCGAAAGCTATAATCGAGCTCTTTAGAAGACTCGATTTTGCCTAATCACTATAGGGGAAGGCACAATAGATCAACTATGGTCGCGGTGGCCGAAGGTCCTGGAGGTCTAGTCGCCCCTACTCTTAACATTAACATTAACATTAATGCATACCATATATGACAATGTTTGGCACTTTTCTTTACCTGTGCATTCTTATTTTAATCAGTATTTTTTTTTAATTTTTCTTTGACTTTACTTTAAGCTGTGGTTATTTAATAAACGCTTTTTGAATTTGCTTTAACACTGCTATAATCTAAAACAATATCTCGCTTGACATAACTGAAAATTTCGTACTGTTTGCAATCGCTTGTACACGCCATTTCTTTTGTATTTTCTGATATAAATAAGAATCTACCAATGTAAATCTTTGTAAAATCTTGATACCCACCCCACCGTCCTAGGATGTGACTCTGTGGCCGCGGTTGACAATAAATGATGTCTACTCTATTCTATTAAATGAAATTTTTAAAAAATTTACAGATACAACTTTTATGCTTAGGACGACAGAATTCTAGGTAGGTACATGTATAATTGTGTAGATATTTTTTTTTGATAATTCTTAACACTTACTTTCGTTGGATTCATAATTGCACAACTTTGAATTTAATTTTTAATTTTAACTGTACACAAGAAAAACACTTCACATACCGTTCACATCGACCGAATCTAAACAAAACTGACAGTGGAGTACTCTTCTTCTTACTTCTCCACAACTAAAACAGCTGAGAGTTTTGTCGAGTGGAATAGAGAGTTTGGAAATTCTCAATTCAAATTCCACCAGTTACAGAATTCCGAGTGGAGAGTTAAGTGTCAAAAGAAATCTCAACTCCACAACTCTCCGAGTTAGTGAATCCCGCCCCATGACAATGCAACATCGCATCTTTGAAAATCAAGATCTTGACTGCTTTAAGAGTGCACTGATGTTTGATGACTCATTCATCATATAGTCGGAGCTTTCTGCTGTTGAACTCCCTTTATCCTCTTGTTGGTAAGTAATCGATTTTACACTGTTCTACAAATAATTTCAGAGGTCAGATTCTCCTGTATTTTTACACTTTTCTCAAGTATCTTTACAAAATGTATTGAAATACCTGTTTTTGGGATGTAAAATTACTCATGTATACACTAATTTTCCTTTATATGTGATTCATACTTAAATTCAAAATTGCCTTTCTGTTTTTTTGCACAACTAAAATCCATATTTACGTATAACTTTATTTCATTGAAAATATAGCATTTTGCTTGCAAACAAATTAAATTTCGTACGCTTAAAATCATATCTAATTTAGTCCTTCTTATCCCGGCGTTCTTGTTAATTTTCGTGTTGGCACCTTCTTTAACTCTTCCCACTTTCCATTTTTCCTTTCTTTCCTTTTAGATTTGATTTTTAATTTTTGATTTTTTTCTTACTTTTTTTAATTCAACCGTAATAAACGGACCTGCAAAAATTGCAACTGAATTATTTATAAATAAGCTGGACGTTAAACGATGACTACAGTCGACAGCTTTTACAACTTAAATCTAAAATAAAGAATGGAAGTGATCCTTAGCGCTCGTCATCAGAACGTCAATATTCATCGTTTAATTCTTCCCCTTATGCCTGGAACAGAATGCGTCGCAACCACCCTGCACAAATGCGATGACGAAATGTCAAAAACGTAGCCACCGGCATGGTAAACAAAGTGGGCATTGACGGCTGCGTCAGAATGAAATTTCAACTAGTTTTGGTAACTGTATTAATAATTAACTGAGACCACAAAATTATTGTTTTTTTTTAATTTTCTTCGAAACTCATGATGTTGGGCATACAAAATTCTAGAACAAACAAAATATTAATCAGTTCTCAAATATCAAAGAGCGGTAATTGCGATAAAGTTGAAAGTCGACCAACTTCTGTGGCATGGCCTCAATGCCTACGTTCACTTATTGTCATTTACCTTGTTCACATGCAAGCATTGTTGTAGCCAGTAAGTCCTAAATTCATAAATGGAAAAGTCATTTTTGGTGGTTTTTATTCAAACATAGCCGCTTAAAGTTTAAACTTTGAACTCCCGCCCCTCCCAGAGCTTGACCCCTCCGCAAAAATGAAGATACGGAATAACGAAATCGACGTAAATATCAAGTTTGGTAAAAAAGTGTTTTTTCGAAATTACCCCCTCCATTATCGAAATTCGAAATCGAAAAGCACCCTATCTAATAGCCAGTTCAGATTGCCGTACAATGACATATAAATGGTTGTCGTAGGTTAAAACTGTAGGAGGAGATAGAATCCTACGAACAAACTGAAAATTACCTCGATGGGCACATCTTCCAAATGTTTGCTTATGACTTTTGATTGTTATCGTTGATAGCACTTTGGGAGGTCATTTTGGAAAGGGGACATAATGTACAAATTTTTTTATAGTTTTGCCAACTTCGTGCAATGGTGATATTTCGAAAAAATGTACACTGAAGCGCGACAAAAATTTTGGTGAAATAAAAAATTCTAGAGAAAACTGTTTTTTTTTTTAAATAGCTGAAGACACAATTATAATTAGTTATGCATTCCTAGAAAGGCAAAAATGTGTTCTTTTAAATAAAGGTTTGAACGTCACAATCCATTAATTACAATAGAACTTATAATGAAATTACTCTGAAAAGGTATGCAAAATCTCGAAAATCGATATTATCGTTTTACTCGAAAACCAAGCGGAGTTCGATATAAAAGTATCTAGACTTTTTTGACCCAAATGACCTCTACTTTCATCCCCTTTAAGGATTAAAGACATTTACGGAACACCCTGTATAGATGATTATTTATATTACAGACGCTTGTTATTTCCAGGGCGACCGCTTTTACCTAAACATCATTATCTTACACACTATCCGAGTTATGAAAAGAATTTGGACCTATTGTAAAATTGTGGGCTCTATGTACATTTTGAGCATAAACACCAATACTTTAAAGATATAAGAAAAAGTCTAAAAGCTATATTAATGTTACAAAAAGGCTTTCTGAACGACACCAACTTTTACCAGCCTCACTCCTGGCTGATAAATTTCATTTCGAAGTTATTTGCAACAAAGCAGAGAAACTAGTGCCAGGAATGTTTGATAATTTTTTGTGCAATACACCTGACTCTCGATTTACACGGTAGATTCGTTCTCAAAAACTACCGTGTAAACCGAAACCGTGTAAGGTGAAATCGTGCAATTAAATTCATGTTTTATATTGAAAAAGAATACCTCTATAGTAAAACAATATTACATATTTGTTTTAAATTAAATTAATATATTTTGATATTTGTATGTAGTTTTTAATAAATACGGGTGAACATACTACATATTTAATAAATCGAGACGGCTCTTCTTTTATTTCGTGTTGAAAATTCTTCACTACTACTATTAATTTGTTCAATCTCAGAGCCCTTTACGGACATATTTTCTATAGGCATGGCGGAAACTGTTTTAATAAAATTCATTATCGAAGGCTGCTGCATATTTTTACTCAACTCCTTAAAAATTTCCTGATATGGAGTTAAACAATTACGCAATTCTCTTCCAACTTTAAACTTCTTGACGTATTAGGATCGTTCTCAAAGAAGAAATTTTCTAGTTCTTTAGCCAGTGCAATTCCTTTACCTATAGTATTTCTGGTTAGGGTTCGAGCTGGTTCATCGCAATCACTTTCAGATTCACTTGGTATGGAATTAATCACCATTTCTATCAATTCTTCTTCATTAAATTCTGTATCAACCACTAATTCTTCAAGTTCAGTTGTAGCCATATTATCGAAACCTTCTCCTCCTACTTAATGTGCCAATCCTGTAATATTGGAATATTCATTCTCTAATATTGGAATCTCATAACCGCTTAAAACCACATCAGGCCAGATAGCTTTCCAACAGGCATTTAATGTTGACTGTTTTATATCTGCAACAGCTAATTTTATTATTTCCATACAATTTAAAATTTTATATTTTTTCCACGATTGTAAAACAGTAAGAGTATTGTCAGAATCCAGTTCAATGAAAGTTTTTTGGAAAACATATTTCATGTAATGTGCGTTAAAAGTAGAAATTATTTCCTGGTCAAGTAGTTGGATTAATGATTAGTGCTTGGTGGTAAAAATGTGACTTTCACATTATCGTGATATAAATCACTAGGATGTCCAGGGGCGTTGTCTAACAGTAAAAGAACTTTGAAGTTCAATTTTCTTTTCTTCATATAAACCTCAACATCAGAAACAAATTTGTCGTAAAGCCAATCTCTAAATAATGCCGCTGTTACCCAAGCTTTCTTGTTTGCATTCCAATAAACAGGTAGATTTGTTTTATTCAAACCTTTCATGGCTCTTGGATTTAAGGCACGATTAATAACCAAAGGTTTCATCAAAAAATCACCTGAAGCATTACTACAGAATAGAACAGTTATTCTATATTTGGATACCTTATATCCCTCAGCTGATCTTTCACTTCTAGATAGGTAAGTCCGGCGTGGCATTTTTTCCAAAAAACGCCCGTTTCGTCGGCATTAAAAATTTGGTCTCGAGTATAAAGAACTTCTTTAATTACTTTTGCTAGCTATTTTGGATATTCTTTAGCAGCGGTCTCATCAGCTGAAGCCGTTTCCCCTTTTACTTTAATATTATGTAACGAATGCCTTTTTTTAAACTTCTCGAACCATCCCTTGCTTCCTGAAAATTCACTTGTTTGACTTGAAAATGATGGTTGCTTAGCTTTGATATTATTGAAAACTTTAACGGCTTTTTATCTTATAGCATTATAGTCTATTGGCATTTTCTTTGCATGTTATCCTCTACCCAAATCATTAATGCTTTTTCCATTAGTTCCATAGTTGTATCTCGTATGTAAGAACTGTGTTTTAAACTGACCGAAGATCCTGCTACCACGCTCGCTTTAATTTTTTCCTCCTTTTTTTTTAATTGTTCCTACCGTTGCGTTGCTTTAATCCAAAATGTTTTGCTATTGAAGTTGAGCCTTCTCCGGTTCTCAATCTATCTAATATTTTAATCTTTACTTCTAAAGAAATTATCTTTCTCTTCAAGCCTTGTTTTGAGGGATTCGTAGGCATAATAAAGGCTAGAAAATAATACAAAATATCTATATATGTAGAAAAAAGGTTGAAAAGTTTGAAAATGTTTGCACTCTTACCAATATTGCAGCAAGTATGAAATTTAAAATTGCACAACACTTAAAATTATAAACTTAATTTGTTAGTACTATTATGCGTTGATATTAAATTTTATATATATATAACGAGATGTGTAATGAAATAACAAATTAAAAACATTTTTTAGCTTTTGCTCTATACCGAAGAATCCAAAAAAAGTTCCTTCTTCAGCAAATATTAAATTTTATGTAATCACTTAGCTCTATGCTTCTAGACGTTCAAGAAACAATTGAGTTTAAAATATAAATCCGTACACATTGATACATAATACATAACCTGGATTATAATGAACATAACTATGTATGCAACATTAAAAGCCTACTCAGATTAAAATTTCAAATTCAACGACTAATGAGATTAACCGTTGTGTAATTTACCTTTCACTCTCACCCTCCTATTCTCTATCAAAATAACTAACATTATACACACGAATCCACCGTCGTCTAAAAAACAAGCGAACGGCCCGAGCATTCTATCTACATATTCCTATCCTATTTCTTTCTTCATTATGTTCTGTTGCATTTAAATTTGCGCTTTTGCTCTTTCTTGTTTTTTTTTTTCAAAATTTTTGTGACCGTGTTAAACTGAAAATTAATATAATATAAACGGAATTTTTCCTAATTTTTTCAATCGTGTTTAACCGAATCCGTGCAAATCGAGGTTTAGTTGTACTTGTAAATTTGTGGTTAAGTCCATCAATATTAAAGCAACTTGTTACAAGGAAAATGACTGGGTTATTGGTGAAAGTGATAATCTTCAATATATAAAACTCATACAAATTAAAATTATATTCATATCAGAAAATTATAATGAAATTGTTTTGCAAGGAAAATATGTTCTATAATGGGTTACAACTACCAGGCGGGAGGTACGAGAGTGTTGAAAATCTTAAAAGACCCTTCCACATATCTCACAGCAGATTAGTTGATAAAAGCCTTTCATGTAGAATTTTCAAGACCTGAAATAATTAAATAATTTTATCTTTATCTCATTCCCTTTGAAAGTAATTTTCATATCTTCCTTCAAAACAAATATTTCTGTTTTAATTTTCACTCTTAAATTCTATAACGCTAGGTGCAGAACTAAAAACTAGGGATATAATCTTCTATTAGCCTATGAATACAGTGTTACGTAAATGTTACTAGATACTAAATTTATTGGCATTATATTTTAATAAAGAGTAAGAAAAGGCTTCTTATTGTTTCACAAGGTTATTTTATTATACAAACGCGTTTCGATAGCTAAGCTACCATCATCGGTAATCTTTTTACTTTGTAGTTTATAATTTACTAAACTTATATATACGTTGCCTTGTACTTCAATGAAAAAAAATTTCTAATAATTTTATTTTTGCTTGAAAAGACTTTATCCGTTGCAATGTCTCAAAAAATAATGTTCAAAATCGGAAGACGAAAAATAAACTAATTCTTAGTGAACCAATTCTGGCGAGCGTTATTAAAGCAGGTAAATATACTTAAATAAAGCAATATTTGTTGAGTTTGTACTTAAATTTTTGTTTCACTCAATCACAACATATTTTAAAGTAGGAGTGTTAATCATTTCAAAACTCTTCCCAATTTTTAGGTGAAACCAAGTGACTAAAGAGAAAAAAACCTTACTTTCGAATCTGATGGTAGCATTATTGATGAGGATTAACTCTTTTGACATCTTTCAGATAAGCCTATTTTGCTGCTCGAGGAACATGAAACTTGGGATACTATACATATATACGACGAATTAAAAGGAAATACATAAGATGTGCTAAATAGTTAATAGTCAGTTGGCATTCATACATTCTACCAAATCTTACCACTCTGGATATTCGGATTCCTCTTCAATTGCTAGTAATACAACAGTGGCAAGAATACCACTAACAGAAACTCCTACTGGAAATACGTTTGTTGAAACTGTAGTTGAAAAGCGTTCTGCTAATATCAAAATACCATGGAAGTAGCTTCCTAAATAAGTCATGGATTTATGTGAAAAGACGAAAAGCTAAACACTGTAGTTTTTAAAACTATTGTTCTTGTATCTTAAATTTTGCTCAAAATAAACCGAAAATATTATTCAAAGTCTTGCAGATGTGCAATACCGACACGAATATTCAAGCAATAATTTCTATATACAAATGTTTTCATAAAGATATTTTCCAGTAAATATAAATAATAATATAAATAATGACAGTAAACATAAATTTCAGGAAGTAAAATCGTCACGACCTTTTCAATGGTTTGCTGCAGTTGGTAAGACCCGATTGTTTGTATTATTTAAAAAAGTAAAGAATTGTTTTCAGGCTGAATGTGATATGCTATCATTTCTACATTTCATTTTCAGAACCATCATGCATGGCAGTCAAATTGATGATTTTAAAAGACATCACTGTTTTTGGAAAGTGAATAAGATACAAACTATACATATATGTATGTATATATGTACATATATCCTAAACGAAGGATGATATATATATTTCGCACAGAGCCTAAGAAAAAATGTGTTGAAATTGTTAATCATTTAGCTAATGCATTTAGAGAGAAATAACAATTAGATGAACTAAAAAAATACTTTAAGAAAAGCGACAGAAAAGTTTTATGTATACAAAAATGTTTTAATTTTAAGCTTAATTTTTGTTCATAATTTAACATAAATCTATTAATGCAAAATGTCGTTCAGTTTTGAAATATATTTAATATCAAAGAATTATTGGTATTTCAATGAATTTGACTATTTACATATCTTTTTATTCGTTCGCAGAAACATGTTGGAGTTGTTTATTATGTCTTCGCTGAATATGGATTTATTTTAGAACTGAAATCCATTATTTTCACAACTAAATCATTTTTCTAAGAATACTGCACTTAGACTTTTCTGCTATATTTATATGCACATTTAAAATAAACGTTAAGGAACTGGAATTTTTACTCTATGTTTTATCGAAACTTTGAACAAACAAACATTTGTACAATTCCAATATTATGTTGTATACATAAATTAACTTGGAAAGGACAATGAACAAATTTGTATTGAGCCTGGTACTGAAAATGCAAAATTTTCTGTTTTAACATGTATTTTTCATGTTCACATGGAAATAATTTTAAATTACTTTCTATTCGATAAATCAATTAAATATTTTATTTTATTTTACATTGCAGCTATAAATTGATTTTGCAATAACAAATAAAACTATAGCTGAAATTTAAAATAACAAAAAAACAAATTTATTTTTACTCGTTGCAAGGGAAATGATTTACATATTGTTACATATTTTTAAACTAATATTTAATAGTTTTGATGAGGTTAAAATTTTTACAGTTGGTATTGAATTGTCATCATTAAATATTGTAAACGTTTTTTACTTTACACTGATGTATCCTATATTTTGTAAAATAAAGTTTTTTGACCTCAGTTCGTGAATTTATTTGACAGGCGCACTGAAATGTATATAAATGGACTGACTGATCTCCTATTTCAGGCCTGAAATACAATTTGAGCTTATCAGCCAGCTTGACAATTGTTGACAATGTAAATCAATGTAGAAGAACACAATTGGAGCTGTAACTTTTTTGCCAACTTCACGCTGGCTTGAGATTTGATCAAATTGTTAATTTCAAGCCGAATTACTGCTAACTTGAGGGAAGTTTTTAATGTTGCCAACTGTGCGAATGTGGAATTTTAGATGAGAATGGCTTCTGTTGACACATTTCAGAAGTAAGCAGCTAACAACAATATTAAAATGGAAGCAAACTTATAGAGTTATATGGAGTTGGTAAAAGTTAATCAGTTCCTGTGGGAAATAAAAGAACTCAGTGTTTTTTTTCTTCATATAATAGATTCATCTGCATGAATTTATCATAATTTTGGAAAATCGGAAGCATTAACTGTCGTTCCTTAATAAAAGCTCTCAACATAAACAAGTTAAAGTTGCAAATTTCAAAAACGTCAGTTGTGTTCAATTCGGCTTTTTCAGTCAACTTTAGAAGAAAGCTGGCGATAAAGCTGACTGAAAAGCTCCAATTGTGTCTGAGGCGTATTGTGGCACCAATTTTGATTTCAAAAAGTATACTCTCACTGTCAGTGCTACCAACTGTCGTAATCTGGCGCTATATTTAACTTATTTGGAGATTTACTTATATACTATATATGTACATGTCAGTGGGATTTATCGCATTTACCACAAAAGTTTTTGTTTGTAAATTTTAGTTATACAAGGCTATTTTGGTAGGAACGATTTGATTACCTTCGCAGTGAACAGGCCTCGTATATAATTAACGCGACCCTGCTTTTTCATTTGAAGTCTGTTTAAAAATCCGTTTAGTTATTTCCAATTGACTACATTTTGTCTTTTAGATAAAAGTTCCATTTTATTACATCTGATTTTTAAATTCCTTTTTAAATTTATGTAAAAAGTAAAAACGATGTTATTGCTGTTGCATAATATTTTTATACCACAAGTGGGAAAGATGCTTGCACAAAATTCCCTACTTAATTTATTTTATTTTAACCCCAGCGTAACATACTTTTGTTTTTATTCCAAGTCAAGAACTTTTGATTCAATTGAACACAGTAACAGATGAAATCCCTTCAAGTTAAATTCTGAATATGTACTGCAGAGTGCAGATATCCCAGGAAGCTCGTAAAATGTGTGAACCTAACCCACATTGTTCAATAAACTTAGAAAGTTATGGGTCCTGTACGGATATTCTATGAAGATTTTCTTGGGAGCTATCCAATTTTCCTTTATTTTTTTTTTTTAATCATTTGAATGTTCTTTTGTCATACAATAGTTGTAAATATTCTTTTAGGATATGAAAAAGAACTTTAAAGGATTTCTTGCTTCCTTATTACAGGAAAATTACAAACATAGAGTGGGGTGCTTACGTAAGATATTGTAACAAATGTGAATCATGGATTTTATATTTTATTTATGAAAATGTGTGTGCATTTTATTGTATATAAGTGCGTGTGTTGGATGTGTACAGTATTTTTATAAAGTCATTATCGACGCTATCGATAAACGCAAACCATTTTTTTTATATCTCAAATAACCTTTCCATAGCTAAGAATGTAATGAATTGTCCCCATTTATTTTACTTGCAGTATTCTGCGAATAAGATTTCTCGTAGAAAAGGGCTTGGATGGACGTTATGTTTCGGAACTGCAATTGACTTATCTTCGCTGTTCAGTGAAATATTAATTTTAAGGTAATTCACGGAACAAATACTTGTTAAACGTATACACAAGACATGGTGGTTTTTCGAGTCTTTAGTGTAAATATTGTATTTTTTTTAATAATAACCCCCATAATAATTATTTTTAATACATGACATAGATAGTCTCTGAAGTTTTCCAAATAGGGCTCGACAAATACGAAAATTTATTATTTCCAACGCAGCTTTTTCGTTTAAGAGAGATTTTTTTCAACAAACAAGCTATCCACACAACTTATTTATATCGAACGTAGGATGGCCAATATGTTCATTTGAAAATGACATGTTACATTCTCTACACATTGCAACCCATTCTCTAAAAGTAAAAAAAAAAAAAAAAAAAAAAAAACAAAAACATTTTTGATGGATTTAATAAAAGAAAATACCAGGAAAAGAGTTGAATTTTTCATAGTGTAAACACTTTAGGCTTCCCACATTTTGCATAACAAACTGGTGTTGAAATCGTGTTTTTTTTAAATAATACATAATAGAGCAAAAAAATATAAAAAATTCCAAAATAATGATATTATGGCCCATAATTTCCAATTGTAGTGATAAAGTGAAAATATGTTACAAATCAATGGAGATCTACAAAATTATCTAAGTAATTAATTATATGGTGCTAAAAGTTCATAAAGGATAAAGAAAATACCTTAAACCAAACGAGCTTCCAAAAGGATTTACTCACCATAAACCTTCAACAGCTTTTTGCTTGTCTCACTTAAACCTACACCTTTGCTATTTGCTAACTATTAATAGATCACTCTGTGGTATCCCCCTCTGCTTCCACATGAACACATGCTTTATGCGGGTTGTTAAAAATTCATTTCGGCACAGAGCGCAACACCAATATTTTTATACCCTAGATGACATTTACAGGGTATACTAAGTTTATTATTCCATGTGTAGCGCACAGAAATAATGATGGTAGCGCAAACTGGATTGCACACCCATGCATAATATTAAAAGTTATTTGGATTTTTGCATGTCCGTCTGTCCATCCGCCTGTCCGTCCGTATGTCTGTGCTCAGGATAACTCGAGAATTCGTGTACTTAGAGAACTAGAATTTTACATATGGACATTTTAGGAAAAAAGTAAACTTAAGTTCGACAATGTGACAAATAGGGTAACTCCTTCATAGGGCTGCCATACAAAATATCGTTTTCACGACATATTTGGACACTTCCTGAGACCTCAACGTAGGGGAGCTGAAATTTTGTATACAATCTTTTCATAAAAATAGTAAATATAATTTTTAAAATAGACTAAATCGGGCGACCCCTTTGTGGTGTTGCTATATACAAATTCAAGATAATTACGTATACTGCGAAACGATCAGGCCCACACATTTTTATTGTACTAATGACTTCTTCAGAATACGGAATCCTATAAAATTACTTATAATCGTTTTCACTGTTCGACGAGCTATTGTAGAAATATATGCGAAAAACCACTTCAATAGTCAATATTGCACAGGTCAGTGACCCCACGGCATTCATCTAGGTTATCATAAGAATTGGTCTTAGACCATTTTTACTTGTTTACACTTCGGAAACTCTTCAGCATGAAAAAGACACGACTAGAAATTATTTGGAAATTGTACGCATTTGAGTGCCGATGCACAGTGTGTTCAAACCAAGAAGAGCTAGTCAAAGATCATGGGATTACGGAAGGCGTTATAATTTTGATGAAGAAAGGCACAACATATCATATTTTACAATATTTTCAAATCGAAAAGGTGGAGCTATGCCAATCGATTGTCTCTCGAAGATCTTTCATTTGACATCTTGCACCCATTACTAACAAATCATTACGTTATCTCGAAACTACTGTAGAATTTTTGTTTTCTTTTAACACTTACATATGTGGTTTAATTAGCTGAGATGATACGGTCGGATGTATATGTATGTATTTCCACCAATTATGATCGAAGGATTACCTAAAAATTTATTACGATTTCTTATTAGTAGGAAAACATACAATTCTAAAAAGTAAGGGAAGTCAGTGGAGTTTTTTAAAAGAATTTGAGGATATGCAAGAATAAGATGGCTACGAGAAGTACAAAAGGTCGTTTACATGGTACATGGTACAATGAAGGCAATTCTAACGTACACATCCATGTTGATTGTGCCTGTCGTCACGAAAAGTGATGAATTCGGCCACATGTAATATTGCTTGCCAAATTAGGCATTCACTTCGAGTATTCGTACACCAACTATTCTTAAACTTGGGATCTGCGCCACTTCTCCTTTTTGCGACAAAAACTTCTCGGCTTGGAAGCAGGTTAAAGTCCGCTGTTACCCAAGTTTCATCATCCATAATACAGTATTTCGTTAGGAAATTTTCAAATAAACTCCAGTTCTTGGATATTCCAACTTGGTTCCTTTATGGTGTTTTCTGAATACGGAAACTTCGTAGACTTTCTCTTCTTTAATTCGATGGACGGTAACAGATGGCTTACCAGTGTTGCCTACAACTTCTGTGGTAAATTTATGGTCTATCGAACCTGATTTTCTTCCTGACCCCTACTTTCTTTGTACACTACGAGCTGGGAATATTTTGGATGGCCGCCTAAGGGACTTTCTTTTAGCTAAGCCTTTTGAAACATACTTGGATTTTCCATATGTGCGGAAAGAATTGATTTGCACAGTTCTTCTGGGCTGACCTCCATTTTCACTGTACAACAACTTGCAATTATAAGTACACACCTTCTTACAGATGCAATCTCACCAAGGTTATATATATTCTCTAAAAATCATTTTAATATGATTATGAATTCGATGAAAGGTTTCGTGTCGGTGAGTTCTCAAAACACAATTTTATAAATTCATTATGAAATTCGGGGTATAAATTTGGGAAGACTTTTTAGTTGATGATATTCAAACAGACTTCATTTTCCGTTAAATATTAACATAAAAGTTCTGATCTCGCAAATCACAAATTTTATAGTAAAACCTTAGTTTGGCAGGATTTATATCATGTAAAAGCACTTCATAATTGGAATGGTTTCTTTCAAGAACCAACTTTACAATAAGAGGAAACATGAGTATGTGCAACAAACTAGATGAAAGTAGCGATTATTAAGCGCATGGGTTGAAATTATTATACCTTAGATGATGAAATCATAGACTATACTCAGTTTTTCATTCCATTTGAAACATATAGAAATAATGATGGTAGCGCAAAATCGACAGGACACCCACGCATAATATATATTAAAAAAGTCCTCACGATAACTCGAGAAATTTTGCACACTGGCTTTAAAAAAAAATTAAATTTAAGTTCGAAAATGAGGCCATCTTCTTCGAAGAATTACCATACAAAACTATATATTTGGGAATTGCCCGAAAACGAGTAGACGTAGACAGCTGAAATTTGGTACATGGTGTTTTTATAATAACAGCAAAAAGCCAATTTTAAAGTGGAACGAATCGGGCAATCTTGGTGTTTTCATACAAAACATTAGTTTCTCAATATGTATATATTTGGACACTGCCTAAAAACCCGTCGATGTTGAGAGCTTAAATCTTGTACACGGCTTCCCCATAAAAAATTAAAACCACGCACAAAATTGGACTAAATCGGGCAACCCTTTCTTGGTGTTGCCAGACAAAAATTTATGTTTTTTACGTATACTGTCAAAGCGATCAGTGTTAGACTTCTTTATTGTACAGAAAAGCTCTTCAAAATTAGAAATTCTATGAAATTGGTTATAAACATTGTTACTGCTGCACGAATCGTTTTAGACATATACACGACAAGTAAAAAATTAACTGCAATATTGCAATTGCCAAACAAATATAATAATGCTGCGCATATACATATACACGACAAGTAAAAAATTAACTGCAATATTGCAATTGCCAAACAAATATAATAATCCTGCGCACACATCAAAAAGCGATCGCATTCATCTAAACCTAGCATTAACAAGTCTTTTAGGTATACCTTCTAAAAAGAATTTATATTCAAAGGGCGCTTTTTTAAGTTCTGATTGCTTCGACTCTAACAGATTCAATAATAGAGCCCAGTTCCATCTTCTTAATTGTATCGTAGTTTCCCTGCTTTGCTCTTTCTCCGATCAACCGCTCCACAGTCAGCGGCTGTTCAATCTTGAACATAGTATTTTATTAGATTATAAAAAAACTCTTCAAAATTGTATCATGATGATATTTATTTTATAAGAAAGTGCGCAAATTGTATCGTTTTTGCTCACCCGCGCATAATTACTCGAGCAAAGTTGACTGTACTAAGTGCATCAATAATCAAAGAACTTATTGCACGCATGTAATTATGCTAAGGTTAGCAATATTGAATAATATATAAATCGAAGACTATTGTAAGAAGTCAAGTCTTATTATTAAAGAGCTTAAGGAAAGAATTCATCGTTTATTATTTGAGCCCCCACCCGTGGTAAGCTCTAAAAAAAGATCTTAGTTAAACTTCTTATTCCAGCACTCTCAATAATATTTGAGCCCCCACAAGCGGTAAGCTCAAATCTTATTGAACAGTTAGGAGAATTTCATCCGAGGCATCCATTAGTCACTGTTTTAAGAGGGTGAATGTTGTTTTTTTTTTGTATTTTTTTTTTTTTTTGTAATTTTAAGTTTAATATCAAAGAAACATAACATGATTGGCAAGTAATATATTTTAATATGTAGCAAAACAATGATATTTTTCAAAAATACAATTAGTCCTGTATAAATGAATCACTAATAATGTCTTTTTTTCAGTCGTACTATAGCGCCTTTAGGCGCCCTGTATATCGTACAAACACCTTTGGGTAAAAATTTCAGTATTCAAGGGGTTACATTTTTTACCATGCATTCTTCTACTAATATTTTCCCAGCCAGTTTTGCTGTTGCTTAGGATATAGTCAAGTATCGAAAACTCTTCACGGATGGAGAATATGTTAAAAAGTTCTTTTTAAATATGGGTGATAAAATTTTTCAAGATTTAAAAAATAAGAATGACATAATGAAGAAAATTGACGATGCTCCTTTGTCAGCAAAGACCATTCGCGAGAGAACTGTCCAGATGGCGAAAAATATAACAAGTCAACAAATTGATGATTTGAAAGTATCGTCTGCATTTTCTATTGCATGTGATATAAAAAATGTAGCCCAAGTTACACTAGTAGCGCGATATTTATCCGTAACATATCTTCTTCGAGTTATTATTAAGGGGTAGTAGCCTTAAGCTGTTGTATGCGTACACACCGTGCTCCTTCGAGAGTGCGCACGTTCAGGATTTTCTTCTGTAATTCCACACTCGTGAAAGAGATCCAATATTCCACAATAATTTATTTTTTTCGAAGAATAAAGAAAAGAAGGAAAAACGACGTTTTACAATGATTTATTTTTCAAAAAATAATTTTTTTTTTTGAAGAAAAGATTCTCAGTTTCACAATAATTTATTTTTTGAAGAAAAGATTCTTAGTTTCACAATTTATTCATTTTTTTTGAAGAAAGTATTCTTCGTTTCACAATAATTTATTTTTTTACAGAAAGTATTCGTTTCACAATATTTTATTTTTTGGAGAAAAGATTCTTAGTTTCACAATTTACTTATTTTTTGAAGAAAAGATTCTTAGGTTCACAATTTAGTTATATTTTTGGAGAAAGGATTCTTCGTTTCACAATAATTTATTTGTGTTGAAGAAAGGATTCTTCGTTTCACAATACTTTATTTTTTGAAGAAAACATTTTTCGTTTGACAATATTTTATTTTTTGAAAAAAAGATTCTTAGTTTCGCAATTTATTTATTTTTTGAAGAAAAGATTCTTAGTTTCACAATTTAGTTATTTTTTTTGGAGAAAGGATTCTTCGTTTCACAATAATTTATTTTTTCCAAATCTCCCCGTTAGATCTACTCCGCGAGCGGTTAAAAAACATTCTCCCCGAGGTTTTTGCAAAATGCACCCAGGTACCCATGGTCGCTTTAAAGCTCCATTTTTAATTTTTATTGTTTTCTCACGACGTTGAAAAAACGTACGTGAGAAAATGCAAAAGGTTTATTGATGCGAGCTATATGCAACAATAAAACTGTAATCCGATATGCACTTGTGCGCCCGTCTTGAAATATTAATTTTAAGAGGGCGCGAATAATTGTGATAATTGTATGTTTGTATGTACATACAATTAAATTGGATTAAGTAAGTAATGTACGTATGTGCAGCGAACATACGGAAAAAAAGTAAGAAGACACTGTATGTAGGTAACTGTGCTAAATTGAATTTTTGTTATAATATGGGAATGCATTTCCAAATGCATTTTAAATTTTGAATTAGATTTTGATTGAAATTTAAATTGAAATGTTTTTTTCAGGGTCAATTAATGGTACATCAATATATTATATTGGATGATACATGATCGGTATTATGGTTGTGATTCGGGGCAAAGGTACCTGAGTCACAACTAAGCCTCGAACTCGTGGTGAAGATATATGTACTGCTATTTTGGAAAACTTAATAACAAATGAAATCGATCTAAATAAATTATTTTCTATTGCTACAGATGGAGCAGAGAGTATGATGGGTAAAATCAAAGGATTTGTTTCACTCTTCCAAAAACGGTGTACCACCACGATGTACCTACTTTCGTTTCACTGCGTGATTCATCAGGAAGCACTCCACGGACGGACATTTCCAAAAGACTTTGCATGTGTGATGGATTTAGTCACTAAGTTATTAATCCAAATAATGGCAAAAGGATTTTCTCACAGAGAGTTTTCTTGGTTATTAGAAGAAGCGAATAGCGAATATTTTTTTTTTGCATAACAAAGTGCGTTGCTTCCTCCCTTGAACATATCAAGACATTTCCACTTCAAAAACGAATTTAGTTAAGTAAAGATGAGCCGCTGTGGCTGAAAATTTTTTATTTTTTGTTGAAATGACATCACAATCAAATACCTTGAATAAAAATCTACAAGGGAAAAGTAATATTGCACACACTCTTTTAAAAGCGATACTTTCGTTTAACAGCAATTAACATTACTTGTTTAAGACATGGAGAATGGCAGTTACTATATTTTGAAACATTAAGAGATTACAGAAACAATTTAGATTGTAATATTGAAGTGCAGTTTTTGTCACAATCATTGTAATAATGCAAGAGTCTTTTAACACTGGTTTAAAAGATCTTAGATCTGAAAACCCTACTCTATCATTTTTAACCAAGCCACTAGTGGAGCAGGTGTGCAAGTTAAATTTTACATCATTCACAACTATTGATAGAGCTCAGTTTGACTTACAGTTGTTAGATTTGAAAAACATAAATCTATAGACACAAAAGTTCATAAATTTGCAGTCAGAACTAGGAAAATTTACCTAGAGAGAAAGAAAAATTGGCTGTCAGACACCAGTATACTGGACAGATCTTTCAAAATGCAGGAAGGGGGAAGAAATTATATTTGAAAGGACTGTCTTCCTGAATTTTTTGATCAAATGAAAGCATATACATTTAGTATCATGACAATTCTGGGATCTACTTACTACTCTGAACATTTATTTGCAAATATTACGATTACACTATTAAAAATAAATTAACAAGTTCGCTTAATGATGAAAAAAGCCTCGAAAGTTGCATGATATCAAAAACTTCTGAATATTCACCAAACTTGGAACAGCTTTGTGACTGTACTCAATCAACAAAAATCGCACTAATATTACATACATATTTGCGATTATATTATTTTTTACAATTAATTTGTATTTTAAGCAAAGCCCGCCGTAGGCGTTACCACCTCGAGTATCGGGTCTTTCGTGAAAGCGGATGTTCATGTACTTGTAGGTGTACAATTGGAATATCTTCGATTTTCTCATGGGGCTCGGAAGGAAACAATGTAGAACTGTGGTTGGCATCATCACTCACTTCACGCTCATCTAATAAGGATGTGAGTTGTTGACAGCCCTGAGTGTCTGTCCTGCTGGAGGGAGAGCCTGAGATAACTGAACACTTTATGTGTGAGTGTCCGCCCTTCGTCCGGAGCAGACTGGATACTCTAGGCTCTGCCCTTCTATCTATAGATGAGCTGAAAAGCTTCCTCACCAAGACCTGATGCGCTTCATTAAGAGAAAAGCAAGGTTTTGGTGAATGGGCATCTAGCAGGACAGCACAATGGGCCGCTATGGCCTCCGTGCTTGGGACGGGTTTCTCCTGTTCCCCTGCCTTTTTATTATAATAAAAAAAGAAGCAAAGCTATATAAACCACATGAACTAAGGCCGATTTTTTTTTAATTTTAACCGGGTGTTACTTCTAACCAATAGCCCGATTATAAACACAAAATGTGCTTTTATAAAAATCCCCGAATAAAAGCACAAAAACTATCGAATTTTTGATAGTAAGCGATAGCCGATTACAAGCACAATATATATTATTATAAAATGCTCGCGATTTAAGATACAATAAACGAACTAAATTTTTCTTATAGAGTAGCTGATTACACCTAAATTTGAAAAAATAACACAATTTTCTCAAGAAATATTATTCAACAGCAGTATATATACAGGATGTCGCAAGGAATAGTGTCGAGCGGAAGTCTAGAGGTAGATCACCCTTCGGGGTACCCGAATTAGCCCATGTATGTTATTATTATTATTATTATATTATTATAATATTTAGCTAACAATAATAAAATGTGCTAACATTTTTGAGGGCCATTTAAAAAAAGAAAAATTCACATAACTTTTTCACCCAAACTTCTTTTTTTTAAAAGAAGTTAAAAAATTCCCCATTTCATTGACCATTTACCGTGTAAATTTTGTTGAGATATCTCTATGAGTCATACCTGAAATTCGATTCAAAACGTACTAAGTTTTAAATCTGTTCGCACCTCAGCTCATTACCACCTTCAATTCGCAAAAGATTTGTTTGTATGTATTCTTCTTACGTAAATGATGCCATAGATTTATCTCAATAAAATTTACACGTTAAATAGCCAGTGAAATGGGGAATTTTTAAAAAGTATCTGACTTTCTTTTAAATTACTCTCAAAATTTTATTATTTTGAACTTAATGGAATTCAAAAATTTCTTTTGGCGTAATGGTATGGGCTACGGAATTAAATCTTTTTGCATTCATCTAAATTGAAAAAAAAAATCAGCAATTTGCCTCAATTATTCAAGTCACTATGACCAAAAATGTCTTCGAATTAGTAGTTTGGTAAAAAAATCCCGAAAAAATCATAACTCGTAAACCAAAAAAAAACCCTGGGGTTACTCTACCTCTGGATTTCCGCTTGGCATTACTTCTTAGGATACCCTTTATATAATGTATATAACAAAATGTGCCTAGTGAGAAGATTCTTTTAAAATAATCAGATATCAGTTTATGGACATCATCACTGCCTGGACGATCTGCTTCAAGGATCGTCCACTATCTCTTTGTCTGTTTGTTAATCTTCCAAAAATTCCAAGTTGTCATCATATTTTAGCTACTCGTTAAACTCCTCATCTTCTATAGGCAATTCTATATCCTTGTATAGGGTTATCCACCACAAATTTAAAAATAAGGAAATACCCAATGAAATTTTAAGTAGTATAATTTATATCGCTTGCAAATTCACACCCTCACAACCATTTCTAAATGTTTCTTAATAAAGTCCCTATGCGGCCGCCCTGCTTCCATAATGATTAAAATGTTTTGTTATTAAGTATTACAATCTTTAAGTAGTCATAGCAAAAAAACTTATGTTAGTATATTTAAGTTAGATGGTTTTTTTTATTCTTTATCTTGACTGCGGGTCCCTTGAGGGAATCCTGGAAGTCCCGGCAAATCAGTTACTCCAGAGCAGATCGGAGTCATTCACTCGCAATCTACTACGTCCTTTACTTGATTTATTACAGGTGACTGAATATTTTTTGGTTGCACGTTTAGTGAGATGAAAGCTGATGACTCTCTATGTTGCGTTCACATCTCAAACGTTTAGTTGCACAAATTAAATATTAGTAGATGGCTTTGAATTCGGATATATACCTGATTTTATTAATTTTCTGCCAACCTTTCATCCTTTTTAAATTGCATTTTGAGAATAGTTCATACAATACATGACTCTTTAGCTCCGAATAACACGAGCTCTCAGTCGACTTCGACTTTGCCCAAATGGTAAATGCATGTGGCAAGATTAAGTTGCAACTTCGACTTCAACTCGGACTCCTACTTAAACTGAACTTTGCTCAAAGTGCAAAGTTGTAATCGGCTGCGGTCAACTTCAGTTCAGAAATGTCCTCGTTAGGGAAAAGAAAAAGTGTGGAAGGTAATCGATGAAGTCGAAGTCGTAATTTAATTACGAATTACATTTGAGAGTCGACTTCGAATAACCTTAATGTACGAATGCGCTGAACAGAAAAATTGAACCTGACTGTGAGAATAGAAAATTTAGGATGCTTTGTTAATGTCTATAAAGGGTTTGAGTTCTAGTCTCAAGTATAAGGGAGGTTGCCGGTTGGAAATAGGTAACTTTGCTTTTTATTTATATATCCTAAAATAAATATCACAACTCACTTTTCTAATACAACTTCGAATCTACTATAGCTTCTAATACTATTAAAACTCAATACAATTCAACAATAAAATAAATGGCAAGTTATAATTACCAAAATTCCGTGCTGCTGTGCCCATACGCCTTTCCTTACTTTTGTTCCTGAAAATAAGAAGAAGAACGTATTTTACTTCTCTGGACTTAGACTTCCACAGAATAAGATTTTCTGAGAGTGAGCGCGACGATGTAGGCAGAATTATACTTCGACTGCAAGAAGCGTGTAAGCGGAATTATACTTCTGTTACAGACGAAAGTTGAAACGTGTAGGCAGGATTATTCTCCTACTGACTGAATAAGGGAATTATTTGAGTGACTGGATCTCTTGTAGAATAGACTTCAACATCAATGGAATTAAAATTCTATATGAAGAAGCAAACTAAATAACACTTTTGCTCAAAGGATAGGAAGCTCAGATTAGACTCTGGTGGAGGATGCTTTCAGATTAGACTCTGAAAAACGAATGGCAGTTTTTCAAGTCAAGTCAAATCAAGTGCATTTGCGCTTTCAAATTGCTTTATTGTCTTCTTTCTTTGGATTTTATTATATGACTTTCACATCCTTCGGATTTTCTTGCTTAGGTCATTGGGGCTTCTCTTTGGCCCTCAGTTCGATTCGATGTTTTCTCTTTTCTTCTTTTTGATCCTTGGTTTGGTTTTTGATCACCTCTCGTGTTGTTGTTTGTTTTTGTTCTTTTTCGTACAGCTGCTGCGCCACATCAGCTGTAGTTAATGCATTTCTTCCACGAGTTTTTTTATTAAATTTGGGAGGGAGTGGGAGGGAGTAAGGATTGGATATGTTTCGGGATCTGTAGGAAGTTAAGGACTGCAAAGTTCCCGTACTGTCAGGTTATATCAGAGACATTCCCGGGCTCTTGAGTGGTTTACTTGGGATTACCCCATGTAGTAGTCTCGCTTAGTGTTATAGCAACTTATTCTACCTTCGTGTGTGGTCGATGTTTCTAGCATCTGGCTGTGCTAAAACTAGGGTTAAAGGTATTTTAAATTTTCCGGTATAAGAAAATCTGGAAGCTTATTATGAGTGAGTTTGGGTGTTCAGGGATTTTCTCGAATTGCTTTTTTGTTATATCGACCTGATACTCCTTGATAGGAGTCATATTGGCCGCCTCGTACAATACTTCGCTGGGATAGCATTTTTCGTTGGCTCTTCTATGGAGTCCTGTGGAAACTCTAAGAATCTTTATTTTGATCTTGCTAAGGCGGTACATATAAGTGGGGAAATTGAATTGTGTGCCATATGGGAAAGCAATAAGTGATCATAGCCCTTATTAGTTTCTTGTACATGAGAAGTTTTGTCCGGGTTGTGAGTCCGTCCCTGACATTGATTATAGTGCCTATAAGGCTGTACGCGAAACTCGCTTTGGTAATGGTTGCTTTAGCATGGCTATTGAATCGTAGGAGTTCATGGAAATTTACTCCTAGACTTTTCGCTGTTTGTGTGGCTCTGACGGCCGTAATTCTTTTGGATATAGCGACTTGGCGTTTTCGCCCGGTGCTAGGTTTCCGAATATAGATAAGTAAGAAATATTTCAGCCCGTCAAATCTAGCGCTCCTCTACAAGTCCTACATTAGACCTAGAATGGAATACAACTCCCATATATGGGCCGGGGCTGGTCGCACAGCCTTAGCTTCATTGGATATTGTCCAAAAGAGAGCCTTCAAGCTCATTGGCGATTTGGCAATAACTTGTCATATCGACTCACTCGAGCACCGCCGCAATGTTGGATGCCTTTCGCTCCTTTATCGCTATATGCATGGTCAATGTTCTGATGAAATATCTAGTCTAATCCCTTGTAGAATGATTCCTGCACGCAATACTCGCGCTGCAAACCGCGCACATCCTTTAACCCTTCAAATTACTTTCGGCCGTACAGTAAAATTCCGAGATGCTTTTTTATCCCGAACAGTGCGAATGTGGAACAGCTTACCATCTTCTGTTTTTCCTCCGGCATACAATCTGCGGAAGTTTAAGGGCGACACACATCGGCACCTCCGCCACTCTCCTCACATCCCCTAATCCTTTCCCTATCTCCTTCCTGCCATGCTGTGCTTTGCATCATAGGGTATCCCCTGAGCTTGGCTTAATAATATAAAAAAAAAAAAAAAAAAAAAAAAGTTCGGACTTTTGGCCTTTTATTTTGATCCCCCATTTTTTTTATAAGAGTCGAGCTTGCTGAGATGTAGGTTGACTTTATTGACCGCCAAGAGGAGCGTTGTGCCGCTCTCATTTTGAGGTTGGTCTGAGGTGGAGAGATTGAAGGGTATAGATAATTTTTCTGCGACTCGTTGCCTTTTTATACATGCCGTGGCCTTTATGGTGCTGCCCTGGCAAGGCTTCGTTTTGGTCCACTTCTGATTGTGATGAGACCATCTGTATGAAGTAGGTGACATTACAAAATGCAAATAATCGGAGGGAAGTGGGATTTGGGTGAGGTTGAGATATTTTGTTAAGTTATATGTAATTTAATGAATTTTTTAGGTTTTATTTTAGACACATTGGAATACAAGATGGTTGTAGGCAAGGATGGTGACTGCAGTAGATGATTCAGCCCAATTAGATAAGTATCTTGTGTTATTTTAAGAAGCATGATACTTTGTGGGTTTTTTTTTCCTTTTCAGGAATTTTTTTTATGCGGGATGACTTAGAAAGGAGACTCCAAGAGTTTGTCAGAATACTGGAACAAATTTTTGAAGCTGATAGTGGCCTCCTTTTTTAAGGAATGCAACCGTTTTTTTTTTTTTGCTTATATACATTGGTACAGTTGTCATTAGTTTGCCAGATGCGCGAGTATACGTTTGAATTCTTCACAAATCAAGTGCTTGTTTGTTTAATTTAAAATAATTTGTGCAATTAATTATGAACATGTATGTGGACTGAACAAAGGGTATATTATTAATAGCCGGAGTTGCTATTAACAGAGTAAAAGTGTTCGAAATTACAAGACAAATATTGCAGGCTTCGACAATATACGATAATAAAAGGGTTTTTGTAATAAGCGGGTTGTTATAATCCGGGGATTATTGTACGTCATTTCATTTGCAATGCATATAAATAATGATGGTGAGCAAAATGGATTAGACACCACGCGTAATATTAAAATTTATTTTGATTTATTTGCATTTCCGTTTGTCCGTCTGTCTCTCGGTCAGTCTTACGATTACTCGACAACGCTACGTAAACGCGTTTAGCTGATACACACGGGGCTTTTTAAAAAATTGTAAATTGAATTTTGAAAATGGAACAAGTGATTAACTTAACTCCTTCGTAGGGCTACCACACAAAACTTTCGCATTTCACTATGTATTAGGATACTTATCAAACAAGCATAGACGTTAGACTTGAAATTTTATACACAAGATATTGAAGAAATCGTATACAATTACAAAAATGGAATAATTTGCGAAACCCGTTCATGGTTTTGACAAAAATTTAAGTTTTTTACGTACACTGTGAAAACGATCGATCGAACGATATTTTGAAGAAATGGGTTTTAATATTTTTTGCTATCCGACAAACCGTTCACGAAATACATACGAAAACACAGCGGCTGGGTACCATAAGAAATTATACTACTAATTGGTCTTAGACCAATTCTAGCTTTTTCCTTGATTTTTGTTGTTTCCCCAAATGAAGAAGATTCTATTGAGGAAGTTTTCCTGAAAACTGACATTTTAACCGAGTCAAAGTGGCTAAGTTTCCTCTCTGGTCTTTTGTTTTTACAATTATTTTCACAGTCTAAATTTAACAAATTTTTACAATAATTTTCCCAAGCTTTATACCGATTTTTGTTTGAGATCATCCTGTGTGCAAAAATCAATAATTTTCTATTTGTTCATATCCTGAATGTTGCTCACGGATTTCCTTGAATATCAACTATCTTACAAAAATATTTTAAAATATTGTTTTCAGAAAAAATCAAGTGAAAAACGAAAAAGTTTTATTTGCACAACTCTCACTTTCGCAGTCAAAATTAACTATAAATTTATAACTATTATCACATATACCTTGACCCTTGTCATATAATTTTTAGTAACCTCATCAGTTTTTGAAACCCGAATTTACTTCACTAAGCTAGACGACTTTTTTCGTACTCTCTTTGGTGAAAATATATTAAACATGTTCGTGTATTTTTTATCTCGAATTCTCTATGCGACATTTTGCAAGGTTTAGTTTTTGCACCTTTCCAAGCTAAGTGAGCAGCAACACATTTAGATTGATTTTTTTGTCAACACTCAACAATTTGGTTCCTATCGTCTGCGACGTCGATGATGGATGTACTGCTGTCGAACTTATTTCTTTTTATACGATTTATAAACAATATTTATTACATTTGTATTTCTGTCCACGTAACATGTCCTTATGGAGAATTGCCTGAAATGAAGAATTTTCCTTTATAACCAGAAGCTATATTGCAGTTTGATAAATGGATTTTGTTTTGTGTGCACCGGAAAATCTGAGAGAAATGTCTTTTCGAAACTCGCCAACGCCATTGTAAAAGCTTTTTCGATTTTCTTTATCTGTTTCTTTCAAACGTGGCAATTCTGAGTGCTGCAGACCGAGCTGAACAAAAGTGATTGGCAAGAAGATAACAATAATAACATTGTGAGTCAAAGAACTGAAATAAATTTTAAACGAAATTTCGTTGAGATCATGAGGGTTGAAGTTTTCAATAGCCTCCGGTTACTATTAATGAATTTTGTTCAGTTCAGAGGTGTCGTACCTTTGGACAAAGCTCGTGAGGTTTAAGGGGTAATTCTTTAGGAGTTGCCATTGTAGTATCGAAAGCAAAATAAATATCTCCATCGAATTACAGTCTAGAAAAAAGAGAAAAAACAATTTGAATAAAATGAAAAAAAATTACGAGACTCAGTAAATGCGACCGCTTTATGTGTGTGGATATAAAATATGGGATATGGGATTACCTCCTTTTACAAAATGAAAATTACATTGCAAGCTATTATATCTTAGAAAATTTACTTTATAAGTTGATCGCTTATGACAATAACTGACATTTCTCTCCAGTTTTTTAAAATATTTCTGTCATTGATAACTTGAGAGCGCGTGTATTTAGAGAGCATATATTTTGCACCAGCCCTTTAAAAAACATGTAGACTAAGCTCGAAAATGGGAAAAATCGGTTAACTCTTTCGTAGGATTGCCATGCCAAAATTTCGTTTTTTTAGAATATCTTTGGATATTTCCAACGTAGAGAGCTGACTATTTACAAACGGTGCTGTCGCAGAAATTGTAAAAAACAACACAAAAATACACTGAACTGCAGGGGCGCACTGTGGTGCACAAGAACGCGACACGGTCCCCCCGGAAGGTTTGTTTTTTCAATCTAATTTAAAAATCAGGATAAAAACGATCGATTAGATAATATTCCTCTGAGTTCGATCAATTTTAAGAAAGAACTTAATTTAATTTTGAAAATAGCAACCACTTGATACTGGTATTCTAAAAGATTCATTTATAAGCTATTACAACACATGTAAATCTAGAACGACTGCTCTTAGATTAGCATTCCATATAATCCAAAATAAAATTAGTAAGATTTGGAAAAGATCTCTTATGTTGGAGGAGTTTCCGATAAAATACACAGAACGCCATCTAGTCACAATGTTCAACCGGCTGTGTCACTAATAAAACACTGGGTAAGATATTAATAAATAAGAAAAAAATACCTACAGTGACGGATATTGTAAAATGTGGGGTATATATTATTAGTTTTAACGATTATGATGCGATTTATATAGGAAAAACTAAGAGGTCATCAAAACCAGATTTTCGGAAAACGTTTCTGCAGCAAGGTTTATGGTTTATGTAAACATTTAATTGACTTAGGTCACACTGCATAAATTGATAAAACAAAATTATTGTATAATTTAAGTATATGGAGGAAAAATTCTAGGCAGATTTGAGATTCCAGAAACTAACAAACAGAAAGATAAAAGCTCAAGTTTGGTTAATGATCAGTTAGGTTTCCATAATAACAGTCCTTCGACAGACGATACTTATACTTCCACCTGAAATCCAAAAATCCGGATGTTCTTGCACTAGTGAAACCAAGGTCATTTCTGATGCTGATCTTAACCAGTATTACGTCAATGATATATCTTGGTGCCTCTTCTAACTCTGTATATAGCTGTATAGCTTTATATATACGGAATGATGTGACCTTTACCGTCTTTAGAGATATCCTTTCTGGATTGGCAGAATTTAGTTACTTCTGGATTAAGTTCAAACTCCACAGGCATATCATCTTTTTCTGTTTCTTTTATCGCTGTCCAAATATATCTGATGACGACACTGTCTGTATTTGATAATATCTCCAACGATATTGATATTTTGCCTTCTGTCCGAAATCGTCAGGTTGGGGAGCAACAGCGAAAGCATTTATGGTATACGTTTTTACACTGAAGTGTCTCAGAGCTACAACGGCTCTTGACTTCATTAAGTGCTCGACCTGCCTCCACGTGGCGGTCCCTGGTAACCAAATTCAATAGTTGGGCTAATAGACGTGGCTTTTTCGTGAAGGAGTTGCGCTGAAAGCTAGAGACTTTCTACCATAAAAAACCATAATGCTGGATTCGGAAAGCTTCCTCGGTAACCTGACTTATTTAAAAACGACGATGGCTTCCATCTATTTTAACAACAGTAAAATGTTGAATATTTATATTGGGTATTATTAGCATCATTGACTGACTACCAAATACCTATCTTGACTTTGGTGGGGGTGTCAATGCAGTGATTCCTCAGGAGTGACTGGGATGGGAAAGAGTTGGTCGTAGCAGCCGATCTTTCTTTTTTATGGATGGTTCCAAGACAAGTGCAAGCAAAGGGGCTGAAGTGTACTCCAGAGGTCTACAGTGGTATGAGTTTTATAGACTGCCTGACAAATGCAGTCTTTTTCAGGCAGAACTTGCAGCGATTAATCAGGCGGTAACATTGGTATCTATGTGTAGAGCGCCCTCACGGCACATATGCATATATACTGATAGCAAGGCAGCCATGAAGGTGCTGGATGCTGGTAAAATCAGTTATGCAAGACTAGTCTTGAGGTATTGGCTACAAGGCACAAGGTGATCCTATGCTGGGTACCTGGCCATAAGGGTATCTCAGGCAATAAGATGGCTGATGAGTTGGCCAAAAACGGCTCTGAACTGGATAGCTCCGCGGCGGTAGCTTTTGTGAGGATCCCAATCGGAGCAATAAAAGAGGAAATCATCAGGGGCGCCTATCAATAGGCAAGCCTTCGATGGACCAACAGGGATACCTGCCGTATAGCGAGGCAATTGCGGCCTGAATATGACAGGAAAATGCCAAGGGAGCTGCTTAATGGCAGCAGAACAAACACCGGGAATCTAGTAGTGGTTCTTTCGGGTCACTGGGTCATAGGTAACCAAGCCAGAATACTGGGGATAGCGGCGAACGATTTCCGCAGGAGCTGTAAGGACTCGGAGGAAATCGAATCCGTCCAACACGTGCTATACGAGTGCCCCGCTCTGATGAACAAAGGAAGTAGGCTACTGGGTAGCTACTTCTTTTCAAGTCTGGGGGAACTGCAAAGTAAGGAATTAAGATGTGTCCTGAGTTTTCTGAGAGAAGCAGGATGGGTCTAGGTAAAGGGTCTTGGAGATATCGTGAGTTCCCCAAGGGAAGCAGGATTGATCTGGGGCGGCTTGAAAAGATCTGAAAAGCGAGGCTACAATTTACACAATATGTGCTGCTTCCCTTCTTCTGAACTCCGTGAACTGCCTACTGCTTAAAGGCAACAAGAGTCGTGGCATGATAATTCACTATAGCAGAATTGGATCCTTTAACTACCCTACAATAGACCACCTTGACAAATGAATAATACTAACCGTACAAAATACCACCATGACAATTTAATAGAATTCGATGCATCCCTTCTGCCACGACCATCAATAAATATACGTATGAAGCTCACATTTAGTCAACCATCCACAAAACACCTTCATTGGATCGAAACAGTTATTCACCATTTTTCCTCAGCTCGGAATCTTGGTTAAAAATTACGACCACTCACTGGATAAGTAATCTAGCATACTCAACTGTTGTCATTCTTAAGCAATTATTTTTTATCTATAATTAACATTCGCTTACTTTTATGTGACAATATGTATAAGCCTCTAACTGGCTATAACCAAAGACATTAATTTTAGAGTTATCATATCTCATCCAAGTACTATCGATATATAGTTTATGTATCTTGCAAATGAAAATTTCTTATAAAATCTCACCCAAATCGGTGCTTTCGACAACACTATTTATAGAAAACATTCAAAACAGCATAATGAAAGAGCGATTATAATATAAAGCATGGCATATTGAAAAATTTAAATTACGATCATTTCGACAGCACCAATTATATAAACTATAAAAATTATGTTATAACTGAAGGCATGAAATTTTCATTATACTGGGTGTTTCCGTCAGGGAGGCCCATAGGGCAAGAGGTCACAGTTCGCACCTATGTAAACAAGCAAACAAATATATACTATGGGATTTCACAACAATTTCGGAGTTACAGAGTGATTAAGAAAATATATTAATTTGTCAAAGAACACCATGTATCTTAAAAAGTAAAAGGTGTACGCTCACGGATCAGAACCTCATGGCATTTCCAACGACTGCTCAACCAGTTTTTTTACTACTCTCTGGAGTAACTGTGGTCCATGATAAAAATTTTGGATTTTTTTTACTTTAACTTTTTTGTTAAAAAAAAGATTATTAACATATTATATGAAAACTGTTAATTGTAGACTCTCCACTTTTATTTGACCTATGTATGTCTGAACTATTTTTGTGTGTTAAAGAATTATGTGCTCTTAACTTAATCACCTAAACCTGAGGAATCGTTGGAATGGCCATGAGTTGTTATATATTGAGGTCTTAATGGTGACCGCAAACCTATGGTCTTGAAAAAATACCATATTTTCGTAACTGTAACTCCTAACCGGCTGAGATGTCACATTCTTCCCTTCTGACGTAGATTTTTTTTTTTTGGCTAGGTGATTACTATCACCCTGTGGAAACATTCTATATCAAAGTTTTCGGAACCTGCTTGTAACAAAAATTTCATATATCAATTAATTAGTTATTCGTGCCATCTTTGAGCTGAATTCTATGGATTTTTACGTTCATATGCAAGTAGAAAAAATAGTAATGAATTTTTTGAAGATAACTCTTTTAAGGTAATATACGTCTCCCCCACATTTAACGAACTCGTAAGGTAAAAGTAGACCACAAACATTGAAAATTTGCTTTACTGAAGAAATGGAACTATTATCGGCCTGTTCAGTATGCTTTAAATTGTTCCAGATGATAAAATCATATAATTTATATATTCATTTCTACTTATAGCTGGTGAATCATTCCGCGGAGCTTTTTACCATATAATATCTTCCGTTTTGGGAGAAAAGATAATAGCTTTTAATTTCAAGAAGGTTTTAGTTCAATTGGACCTACATTTGTGCAACCATTATTAACATAACCTGATTTTTATGAGGCACAATTTCTTTAATTTTTCTTCTATCACTAAGTAAACAATATTTTGCATATGGTACACGGAGAAAAATGAATATGTCGAATTGAACGAAATCATTGTTTAAACCAAACGATTTCGCGTTCAAAATGGCGCCAATGGCGGTTAACGTTTGTTTTGAGAATTAGCAAACGCTCAAATTGAACGTGTGTATTCTGATTGCAAAAATATTCACATCAAACAACCTTGTGTTCATTTCAACCATATAAAATGCTCAAGAAATTGAATATTTTTCGTGTTCAAATCGTATTTCGCCCACATTCAAAATTGAAACGATTAGAAATATTAACACCAAGCAATCTTGCGTTCAAATGGAATTTCTTTCTCGTTCAAAAATTCAAACGTTTAAAAACGTTCACATCAAACAATCTTGCATTCATTTTAACAATATGAACTGTCAACAAAATTTTAAATTTTACGCGTTCCAATTCAATTGCCTCAACGTTCGAAGATTTATGCAAGTTGAACGCGTTGTGCATTCAAATGAAAAATAGAATGACTCGTAGTCATAGATTGGAGTTTAAGGCAATCAAATTTTCTTACCTTAAACCTCACCTTAACTAAAACCAGATCCACCTTTGACTATGCGTACGCTGCTGTGTTTATTTTGATAGTAGCAAATCTTTCAAATCAGTTGCTGTTATTTTTTGTGGTTTTAGTTGTCATGAAGATGACGGGTAGTATTCTCTATTATGCTATGGTAAATAAATAAAAGATATATTTTTCCTGTGAAATATTTTTATTAGTATTTTAACTGATATATGGTAAGTACCTGATTTACAGAATAAAGTTAAAAGAAAAGTCGAGTTAAACATAGAGTTTTCATTATTATTATTTACATATTTTCTCTTAGTTTACCTATTTATGTAAATGTATTATTACATATATTTATAAACTCAATGTTTTATATTGCTTTATTTCTTATAAAAGATTTTCCATTAGATAAAGTGTATATATGCATTGGAGTGCTGGAGAAAAAATTTATATTTCGAATTTCAAAAACCTTCCTGCTGCGCCCTACTTCATGGCATTGATAGTGATTATTAAAATTAACAATGTTTATCTCGCAAAATAATAAACACTTTTTTAAAAGTATCTATAATTCTATGAATTATTTTATATAAGTGTAATTTTTCTTCTTTCCTTGAAGTAAAATACAAGTTCTAATTGTATTTTGTGCCACGATAAATAACTTTTTCTAAAAGACGAACAGAAGTATAATCCAAATCAAGGGGAAATGGTATGTTCGAATATATTGGAAATTCAAGAAGATTTACAGGTGTGACCTCCTCATATATTATTTCTGTTGGAAATGGTAGATTGTCTTTAACACAGTTTGTAATTGTAAAGAAGCTTTAATCGATAATGAATACGTAATATTTCGTCTACTTTGGGCATATTGTTTTAAAGCTTTATGCTTTGCTTCAAATCTAAACCACCACAAGTACTTTAGAGGACCACTCTTCTTAATTGTAGAAGGGTAATGCACCAAGAAGTGATGCTTAGGTTTTAGATTTCCTAAATGTTCAATATAAAGTTGATGATGTTTCACAATCGTTATTTCTAATTATAATATGTCGCTCACTGTAAAAGTATTTTTTAAAACAATATCAATAATTTTTATTAAACGGCAAATTAGATTCCATGGCTTATTATTAATTGGAACTCTGTCCCCTATTATAAGAGGTAAAAAATGAGTGAAGTGCCACATTTCTCTGGCAGACATTTTTAAATCATTTGCTTTCAACCGAGGTAATTGAATAGGTGGGAAATACATATATTCTTTTCTGCAGTAATTCCGTAGTTAAACATAGTTTTTTTTATAATTCAAAATCTCTAAAGTAAAAATCGTGTCTTTGATAAGTGATAGTAAAACTTGGCAAAGATCATAATTGCACATTCCCTCAAAAAGGTCATGCATTACGTCCACTGTGAAATATCCGTTACGTGGAATGAGGAAATACTATTAAAAATACTTGATTCTTTAATTCCTGTCAATCTGAAGTTATCTTTGGCTAAATCATCTGTATAAGTATCGATGTTTCTAATAGCTGAAGAATTTTCAAAGCAATCTTGTCTAAGATCATTTTTACTCCGATTACAAAGCTGGCAATACTTTTCATTGTTAAAGGACTTCCGAATCCCAACAAGCTCTTAATTCCTAAATTGTCTCCCAAAAATAAACCTAATATAAAGTACAACTGGTAACTTTTTCCTAGCACAGTTACGTCTAAACCATTGTTCTCTAACGACTTTATTTGTTCAATAAGAAAATAAAATGAAGAGTCGTTCCCATATTCAGATATATACTATAATTGGTTTTTATGAAACCAGCAACAAATATGTAATTCAGGTTCGATAGATGATGAGATTCTATCCCTGGAAAGCTATAGTAAATCGCGCATAGATTATCTTGGGCAGAATGAGAGCCAAGTGCATTATTCACTTCGCAGTCGTTGGTATAGAATAAATAAGGTATAATATTCTTATCTTCTCCCATTTCCCTTTTCTTTTTAAATAACTCTCCATTGACGAAGTTGCAAATGGTATCCTTACTTCCTAAATAATTCTCAATATTTTTCAATGTACTCTCTAGAACACCTGGAAGCTCTTAAACTTCCTTATCTGAAACTTTAATGTTAAGAAGTATCCTTTAGATGAAACTTCATCTAATGTTGGTCTTCTGTTTCGAATTGTTTCTTGAATTTCATTGTTTATGGTATGACTTAAGGTATATTTGAATAAATCCTGTTTTAACATAAACTGCATATATAAGTACTCAGATTTTACCTCCTTAAATGGATCCGAGCAAACATTAATAATATCCTGGGAATTCTTATTTAAAATTAAAATATTACAGCTTACTAGTTAATCTACTATGGTTTTGGTAATACTTGATTCCTTTTCATAGAAAAACATATCTGATTTATTAATTTGGTTTAGTTCTGAAGATATTTTTCTGTGGAGTTTGTTTCTGTTGGGATTCCTATTTGGTTTGATAATGTCTTAAAGTTTATCATGTTATCAGTTTGGTGGGAAATGGGCAATGTTTGCAATTTTAATGCGTAACCAATGAGTGTTTTTTAAATGATATACGATTAGAAAAAACTTGATAACACTTATATCGCCCACATTTCTAAGTACTAAAGTTTGGTATTTCATGTTCGTTCTTAAGATGAGTTCTTTAAATCAAAAACTTCAAGATAATTTTTTTTACATAAGTAACAAATATACATTTTAAGAAAAGAAATATATTTCAGTATGTAGGTCAGATAATAGAAAAATGTTTATTACTTAATATTCTGGAGATAAGATATTAAGCCCAATACCTGAGAAAAGGATTTTTCGTTAACATTTGAGAAGTTATATATTATATATAGATATTCTACATCGAATACATGAAATGTTTTGAAACAAACATCTAAAGAAGATAAAAATGAAGGAAACTTGCGTTTCTTATCATCAATATAAATATAAAACTCGTTCCAAGTACTGACGGTATTTCCTACAACAATAAGAATAGGTTGCAAAGTTAACTTTTTTTCAAATAATCTTTTTCTAATTTCTTCTAATTTAGGGTTAAGCAGGTCAATACTTGTAATGTGAAGAACTAAGCATTCCTTTGCTTCTTTAATAGTTATCTTCTTCCTTTTATCCAGTGCTTGATCTTTGTCTTCATTGCTCGTTCTTGCGGTAGATAAAATAACAGCATTTAGTAATAATGTGATTATACAATCACGTGAGTCTGTTAGAAAAAATGTATTTTATATAAGCACTTATGTAAACTAGCAGGCGATGACGAAAAGGAAATAAATGCACATATGTATATATATGTACTTCAAGGTTCAAAATGTTATATATGGAAATTTCTTTAGAAAGCGCAAAAATAATTCATTTGAATGAACAATAATATTTAATAATTTTAGAACTTATGTCATTAATGGAATGGAAAATAGTTATTACATTTATTTTACAAATTCTAATAAAATTATTAAATACAAGAGAACAATAATATTATGATCTAATTAGAATTAATTTGTTAAAGTTTCTTAAAGACTATACATACTCTCTGAAATCTTCTCGTTTAGTTTTGATAGTAAATCCAATGATTCCTTGTCTTTTATCCTGTCTTTGAAGTGTGAACTATTTTATATGCAAAGTGACTAGGCTTTCAGCAGTTTTTGGATAAAGACTTTCAAAGTCAATTTTTCCATATAAAGAAGTTTTATGTTTTATCTAAATTTAGGAAATGTTAATAATACTTACAAGTTTTGGTCCCAACTTGCCATTTTTGTACAATGACCATTCTGAAATAATATCACCTAGTGACGTTTGTGGTTGAATGATATGACTGCGGCGAAAGGAAAAAGTTTGTCGCCGCTTGCTAATGATGTATTCCAAAGGACAGTCGTTATATCTCAACCACCATTTTATGGTTTTGCTCAAAGTTTCGTCAACTTCGGTTAGCTCATGTGAATTCGAAGAACTATTATGAGAAGGTAAGCCATACGGCAGTTTTCTTTTTAAACGTTTCATGTTATTGAAATAACGGGCGTGACGTTTCCCTGTAGTTAGTTCGAGGAACATAATAGCTTTTCTATAAAATGGGGCAACATTTAGTATTGATATTAAGCATTTTCTTCTTAAACTAAACTTACATAATTTTCACCAGGGAAAGTCTCTGCTATCTTCTCACTTAATTTTTTTAAATCTCCAGTAGAAATTTTTCCTTTTTTGGCCGTCGGGAGTCAATTAAACAATTAGCCACAATTTGCTGATGTGCAGGAGTTAAATTTTCGCATTCATCGAAAAATTCTAGAACTGATTTTCCTCTCACAGTTTGCTCTAAAGTTTTTCTGACATTCACCTTTATAATTAAAAACTCATTAATTTATGTTAAAATTTCATTTCAAATTTAATGTACTTCTGTATGTTTTTCACAGAAAACATATTTCGATTCGATGATAAAGGAGGTGATGGGAACTGATTAACGACAGACGCGGTTTCATCAGTTTGAAAATCTGGCTGTAATTTATTTCACGAAAAATACACAATATTGTTTAATATTAAATCAAAGAAGTCACACACTTACAATTGATCCAAACTTTTTGTTGTGCCACAACTTCCATTTTGCATGAAATTTCGCTTTAATTCCGATTAAATTATAACTAGGAAAAATTTCGGCAATGTGTGCTCCATTTATATATTCTAGCTCTTCTATTCCAACGCCAGCTTCTAGTATTGTATTTGTATTTGAATTTTGTATTCAAAAGTTAAAATAAATACCTTTAAGTTGCGAAAAACAGAATCAAGATCCCAAGATTTTAGTAATTCTAATAAATCTCTATCTTTTTCAATCGTAACAATATCCTCTACTAAGAATACTCCAATGTTTTCTATAAAACTTTCACTTAAGTTATTATTCCGGTTGGTTACCATATTAATCACTCACTTTATAACATCAAGATAAATAAATCCACAAAACTTGCTCTGTACGTCCTAAAAGCACGAAATGTAAAAATTACTGAAACAAAGCCACAAAAATAACGGTAAGTTTACTGTGATGATCAAGGTGAACGCATTTCGCTTTCAAAAAGAACAACGGACCGATTAAAGAATTATTTCTTATTTAAAACTGTAAGTTAACGCAACTCAGCCACACGCCCGATGGCAATCTACCGCCTGTTCTGCTGCTCTCAATTGAACTGATCTTGCCTACTCTATTCGTTATCAATAACCTAGTTCTCTTCATATCCCTTCAAAGTACCTTAAATCGCCGATTTTAGTCTACCTTAATTGCTTACCTTATCATAAACTATCCTTTCCTTCTTAATTACCTCCAAGGCTGCTTATCCTGTTCTAAAATACCTCATCTAGGCTTTGTCGGCATTCTCTAATCTTTCGGTTTATTACCCGTACGGTTGAGAATGTCATAAACCTTGCATTTCTGTCGGCCTTTAATGAATTGTTCTTGGTAAAGTGTCGCCAGTCGGGATTTGCTTGGCGACTACTATTACAGTTCGGCAAACCTACATATCACTGTCCTCAGGGATTCGTCAACCTTAAGTCATTGAATATATATATATATTATATATATATTCTCATATGAGTACGATGACCAGTAAATTCTGCGAAGTCATTTTCGAATATAAGAAACGACCACTAATGATCTATTCAACAAGCAAGTCAAACACAAATGCTAGCCCACAGGATTCACCTATGGCCACCAGTTCAACTACCACTATCTTCTCCATCATATGGAACGACCATTATTGATCCGACCACTAAGGTCTGTACTATAATCACAGGTGGCTATAACAATATTTTATATATTCCATCCTTCAGCATCCACCTCATTCAACACTCGTCCTCAAGAATTTCTCAAGCGCTTAAACATTTACACATTTTTTTTATTTTTTTTTTTATCTCAGATAACATTTAAATATTTATTGTTGTTTTATCACAGTGGTTGCCAATTCCAATAATTGAAGTCTACACACAACTGCGTTCGCAAAACACAATTTAATGAAACTTGTCAATTCCAATAATTGACTTTCAAACAAACTATGATTACAAACGAGAATATGCTGTATGCTGGAATAAATATTCTGGTGGAGTGTAGCGGTTAAATAAAAAGAAATTTGTCACTCTATTATTCACTCAAATATTTATTGCAAACGAATAATACTAATGACTAAACAAATATTAATCTTATGAAGAAATTAATTACTCGAACAAATTCTATTCCCCCAACTTACACGTAAAAGCTAGAAACTTCATTTGCAATTCACTGATTCACTGTGTTGTTATATGTATTTAATAACTAGAGGAAATTTAAATGTACAAAAAGAAACTATATTTTACTAGAATTTATCCCCTTTTCTTTCAATAATGCAAAGTAGAACTTTATGTTACGTTACAATTCATATATACAGGGTGTCCCGTAAGTCGACGTCAAGCCGGAATCGGGTGATAGACCAAATCATAACAGTTACCAGAAAAATATAAAAAAAATTCTAAGTCATGTATTTTTCAAATTATAGACATTTCTTTTGTTTTCGAGAAAATGTACACCTTGTGATGGTTTTTTAGCTCCTGTTGCTACAAATCTTTCTTTTTTTCAATTTTGTTTTTCTTATGTAATCCCGAATAGTGCTTATGTAACCTGCTGTTTTAAATTCTAAGCCTACTGTTCCAGCTTAGAAGAAAATGTCACATTTTGCCGAACCAAGAAAAGAAAATTAATATTTCACCCAACTTTAACTGACCTTAATGAAAAAAAAATGTACTACGCCAGTTTGGCAAGTAACTTTAAAAGTTGACGCATTTAATAAGAATTCTGAAATGTTATAACACTTTCTACAATATTTCTTAGATTACGAAAAAAAATAGTTTTCTTCAAGAAACCCAGTTTCGAAAAATTTCTTTTCACCTACTAAAAATGATTCTAGTGTACCCAAAGCTTGTCGTAAGACCGTAACTTTCAGATTTTAGTTTGAGTGAGACGGAGAGTCATTACATGAAGTGAGAGTGAGACAGATAATGACGCTTTCAAGTTTGAGATCCTAACTTTTTGTTGAATTTAGGACAAATTTTCTTTAAGTTTAAAATTAAACACCAATTATTTGGATGCTAAAATTTATTATTTACAAAAGATGTTCAAACTGCCTTCCTTCAGCTGCAATACAAGCTCGACGTCTTCTTAAAAAGGATCGGGTTATCAGACGGGCAATTCTACCATTGCTGACAAATTCAACTGCTTCCGTAATTCTGGACCTCATGTTTTTGTAAAATTCGGTGACCTATACTTTAAGACACTCCTGTGGTTTCGTGGTTGCACGTACCAAAGTACTCGGGTCTTCTTCAACTGCTTGAAGTACTACGTCCTCGTAAGGTAAGGAACTCTTTCTTCACCATGTACTTGGGTGTTAGGTTGGCCCTCTGCGGAGAGTAGACGATCCACATTTGTAAAAACTCAATGATTTGACGAGCTAGCGTCACTATCTTGCTTACTCACATTTCATACAATGACTCTCCATCTCAATCAAACTAGAATCTTAAAGTTACGGTCTTACGACAAGCTTTGGGTACACTAGAATCATTTTTGGTAGGTGAAAAGAAATTTTTCGAAACTGCGTTTCTTGAAGTAAAATTTTTTTTTTCCGTAATCTAAGAAATATTGTAGCAAGTGTTATACCATTTTAGAATCCTTATTAAATGCGTCAACTTTTAAAGTTACTTGCCACACTGGCGTAGTACATTTTTTTTTTCATTACAGTCAGCTAAAGTTGGGTGAAATATTAATTTTCTATTCTTGGGTCGGAAAAATGTGACATTTTCTTCCAAGCTGGAACAGTAGGCTTAGAATTTAAAGCAACATGTTACGTAAGCACTGTTCGGGATTACATAAGAAAAATAAAATTGAGAAAAAGTAAAGATTTGTAGCAATTATCACTCAGCTGAGAGGTATTGGGCGTAAAATGGTAAGGTTACTTTGTAATCAAAACTATTTTATTATTTTGTTAAGTAAGGTATATGCAAAGTGTAGCCTTTGGGAAGGTAAGGAACCAAGCTTTAAATTACTAGAAGACTATTTTCCTGTATGGATAGTAGTTTAGGCTCTATGGCATATATAAAGTCAATGTTTGGCACTTTTCCATAAGCATCAATATAGAACATTTTAGAGAACGGACTCCGAACGCATACATCTCGAGAATACTTCACAAGCCATGAAACAGACTCCCTCCCTACCACATGCGATGCCCAGCGTAGTCCTTACATTCTAAAATATTTGCAGTGTTCTTATGTAAAAGTGATAAAAGTTTGATTTGAATAGCTCCTCCGCCCTAAACTACTATTCATACAGAAAAATTGCGTTCTGTTAATCTTAAGCTTGCTTTCTTATCTTCCGAACCGTAATAAAATTTTCATATCTTTCCTAATAAAATTATTTAAAAAAATGTATCTTAATCAAATGACTACGATTCCTCAAACAAAAATTCTCAGCTGAGTAATCATTGTAATGTCGCTTTGCCGTCATGGCATGCCGTGGGCTGATGATATCGAATGTAGCTGCCTACAGATTCGGACTACGGCTGCACATACACACATGCAATTATCACTCAGCAGAGAGGTATTGAGCGTAAAATGGTAAGGTTACTTTGTAATCAAAATTATTTTATTATTTTGTTAAGTAAGTGTTGGGGTAGATGGTAATCACTGCTACCGTATCACTTGGATGGTTGCAAAATGAAATAAAATACTACTCTTACATATAACAAAACCGATTTATTCACTCTATCGACTGCTCCGCTGTACGATGTACTCAAGACTCACCATTCTCGGAATAATCTATTACAATAATTCAGAGTTGTAAAAGTATTTGACATTTTGCTTGCGGTGTTACCGCTGTTATGAAATCTATGTTAAAGCGTACGCCACATCACTCCCCCTTATGGAAAAGTAGTGCTTATATAATTTTTAAATCTTGTAAATTGAATTTAACTTTGGATTTTGATAGTTTTTTGGTTGCCCCTTCGGATGTAAGTGTGTCAGAGTTTGCTACGAATGCGGGTTTAATTCTATCAATCGATATTATTTGGTTTTTTCCATTTATAAGAATATGAAAAGTTTTGGCTTGTTTCGAAATCACTTTAAAAGGTCCGTTATAAGGTTGTTTTAGTGCTCCTTTGTGGACTTCTTCTTTTACAAAAACATGCGAGCATGTTTGTAATTGTTGAGGTACGAAAATTGAATTTTGTTTGCGTATTCTGTTTGGTTTGGGTTTGATTTGGGCGATGCTTTCTTGCATCTGCCTGGCTAACTCACTTGTTAGTAGTTTGGGCTCTTCGTCGTTATCTGATATAACGAATTCTGCAGGTAGACGTAGTGCTTGACCATATAGCAATTGAGCTGGAGATGCTTCAAAGTCTTCCTTGATGGCTGAACGGATACCGAGAAGAATCCAAGGTAAAGTATAATACCATTTTCTTGTATCGCTTGTTGCTTTTATTGCAGATTTTAGTTGTCTATGAAATCTTTCGACAAATCCGTTCGCCTGTGGATGATAAGTTGTCGTACGTATCCTGTGCACTCCGAGTAAGTTCGTAATTTCTCTGAAAAGGTTGGACTCAAATCGAGTGCCTTGATCTGTCGTAATGGTTTTGGGTATTCCGTACCGAGATATCCAGTGTTGTAGAAAGGAAGAAGCTACTGTTGAAGCGGAAATGTGTTTTAATGGAATGGCCTCGGGCCAGAAAGAGAATCGGTCTTTCATGGTTAATATGTAGGTATGACCATTAGATTGTGGAAGTGGTCCTACTATATCTATGTGCACGTGGTCGAAACGCCCACTAGGGACGTCGAAAATGCCATGAGGTGATTTCGTATGTCTGGTTATCTTGCTTTTTTGACATGCGATGCAGGTCTTGGCCCAATGGTTTACATCTTTATTGATGTTTGGCCAGAAATATTTACTGGTTATAAGTTTACGAGTTACTCTAATGCTAGGATGAGAAAGTCCATGTATGGAGTCGAAAATCGTACGCGGTAAAGTTTCAGGGACATATGGTCTTTTTGAAGAGGTTGATGTTTCGCACCAAATGTGTTTTTCTTCGACGGGTATGTATATGTTTTCTAGGGTAAAGGATGTGTTTTCCTGTGACAAGATATTTTTGAGTTCATCGTCTTGATCTTGTTCGTGAATTAGTGTAGGTATGTCTAACTTCTTAATGTTTATGGTGTCAATATAACATCGCGATAAAGCGTCTGCAACTAAGTTGCAGCTACCCTTCACGTATCTAATATCGTTGGTAAATTGTGCTATATATTCTAAATGGTTGGTTTGCCGAGGTGATTTTTCTGTTTTTGAACCTAATGCCCTTGTAAGCGGCTTGTGATCAGTAAAAACTGTGAATTCTTTACCTTCGACGAAATATTTGAAACGTTTAATGCCGAGATAGATAGCAAGTAATTCCCTGTCAAAGGTGGAATATTTCTGTTCTGTCGGTGATAGTTTCTTGGAATAAAAGCTTAAAGGTTCCCATGATTCTCTGTTTTGCTGCTGTAATACGGCTCCTACTGCTACGTTAGATGCATCTACCATGAGACTAATTCTTGCATTAGGGTTGGGGTGTGCTAGGAGGGTGTGATTTTAGAGCGCCGTCTTGACTTGCTTAAAGGCATTATTACATTCATCGTTCCACACAGTGTTAATTTTGCTTTCCTTTCTTTTTGAGCACTGTTTTATCAGCTCGTAGAGGGGAGAAGCAAGTTGTGAAATGTTTTTGAGGAATCGATGGTAAAAATTTACCATTCCTAAAAAACGTTGCAGCTGTTTAGTTGTAATCGGAGTGGGAAAATCGGCAATTGCTGCGATTCTAGTTTTTGTAGGGGCTATACCATTGGAGTTTACCGTGTGTCCGAGAAATTCGAGTTCTTTGACTCCTAGCGTACATTTGCTCGGATTGATGTTGATTCCGTACTCGTTTAAACGTTTAAAGAGAGTACGTAAATGATTTTTGTGTTCATCAAGCGATTTACTGAAAACTAGTATATCGTCGATGTAAACGAAAAGGAAGTCGAGACCTTTCAGAACTTCATTGATAAATCTTTGAAAGGACTGTGCCCCATTCTTAACACCAAAAGGCATTCGTAAAAACTCGTACAAACCGAAAGGTGTTGTTACGGCAGTCTTATACACGTGTTCCGGTGCTACAGGAATCTGGTGATATGCCCTAACCAAGTCTACTTTAGAAAAAATAACGTTTCCATGGAGATTTATTGAGAAATCTTGAATATTTGGAAGTGGGTAGTTGTCGAAAACGGTTACCGCGTTGAGTTGTCGATAGTCACCGCAAGGCCTCCAGTCAGGTGCATTCCTTTTGGGTACTAGATGCAAGGGTGATGCGACTGGTGATGAGGAGGGGCGACAAATCCCAAGATCAAGCATTCGCTGAAATTCGTTTTTAGCTACCGCTAATTTTTCCATGCTAAGACGTCTTGGTCGAGCGGATGGGAGTGTCCCAGATGTAGTGATTCTATGCAAAACACTGTGCTTAACCGGAGTATTGAAATTTGGGGGTGCCTTAAGGGATGGAAACTCATCAAGGATGGAACCGAGTTCTCCGTCGATTGAGAACAGTTTAGGTGAACATGAAAGGACATGTCTCATGTAACATTTTGTTGAAAGATCGGTTTGTCTATCTACTAATTTGCTTTCGCGTAAATCAACTATCAAACCGAATTTGTATAAGAAATCTGCTCCTAGTATGGCATAGTCTGTAGTAGCTATGATGAACGTGTAATGAAATGTACGCCTTAGATTGATGTTTACTGCGAGTTGTTTAAAACCGTAGGTAGGAATTGCAGCTGCGTTCGCAGCCGTTAAAACAAGGTCAGCTTTGTTACGATATTTGGGAAAATAATGTTTAGGAACAATTGAAACTTCTGCGCCGGTATCAATTAGAAAAACGGATGTTGTTGGTCTTGTCGAGTATAAATAAACGGCGAGGAATTGAGGAATTTTTCGCTACCGTGGACGAAAATTCGCTTATTCGTTTTTTGTCTCTGTTTGATGTCTTGATTTTTCGCAGGGCGCTATACATTTCTTCGCCTTTACACCATAACGCTTATGATACCAACATAGTTTCTCTAAATCCTTTGGTTTGGAAGTCGTTCTGTTGCGAAATTTATTGTCGTTTGAAGAGTTACGGGTTGTATCTCGTGAGAGTGATTGGGAGCGTGAGCGAAACCGCCGAGGACTTCTGTTTTCGAGATTTTCAACTTTCGCGTAAGGGTATTGATTTGCTCCCTAAGATAAACATTTTCGTCGCTCGGCTCGTTTATGGAAGATATCTTAGGTCCGCTGGTTGAATCGTATATACGATCAGGCGATCTTGAAAACCTCTTCCTGTGAATGAGAATCTTCTATCGCTATGACGCACGCTTGTGTAGAAGATGGTAGTTTGTTCAGCCAGAGTTTTTTTAATAGTGGTTTATTAACCAGACTGTTACCTCCTGCTAGGGATTCCATCTGGCGGTATAGCTCCGATGGCTTTGCATCTCCTAATTCTATTCGATGGAGCAGAGCATCGAGTCTCTTTTCCTCGGAATCTTGGCTTCTTGCTAGTAAAATAGTTTTTAAATTTTCGTATTTATCTGCTTGAGGGGGACTGATTAAAATGTCTGCGACGAGTTCCATGATTTCGGGGGATAAAGAAGAGATGAGGTAGTCGTATTTCGTGTTACTTGATGTAATATTTCTTAAACGGAATTGAGTTTCGACTTGAAGGAACCATAAGTCAGGTCTGTTTTTGCCAAAAAGGTGGTATTTTAATGGAAACTAAGGATGCCGATAAGATATTGGTTATGTCTCTGTTTAATTGTTGAGACGTTGTGTTATCGTTTGTGTCGTTCTGACTATGTGATGTTCCCGCGGTATGGAGATTACCGGTATCGTTATTGTTATCCTCCTTATCAGACATTTTAAGTAGCGTCTCCCGAACTAGTATTATTGATAATAAATATAGCAATGTCTCTTTGAAGTATTTCTCCCGACGAGAGTGCGTGATTCACTTTATATAGGAATTCGTTTTACGTTTAATTAAATACTTATATCTGTGATTTCAACACAAGCCAAGCACTTTCATAATTAAAAAAAATATATTGAAATGAAATATTCTTATACAAATTTTGTGTGTAAATTAATTGCTTATTTGTTATTTTATTGTAGCAAATTCTGAACGGTGTACTCACTGTGAAGGATAAATCCAATTTAAAACCTTTGCGTTTTTATTTTATTTTTCACCAATGTGTGTAATTTTAGGTTTCCCAAGATACTCTATTCACTATTTTCCTTTAAGGTTCCAGATGTGTGCGCATGTATGCTAAAATGATACAAAAATGTATTACTATATAAACTTATTTGAATTTTAAAAATGTTATTAAGTTGAATTAAAAGTCGGAGTTTTATTAATTGGCAAGTTGAAATTCTAAATTTAATAAAATCTTGACGAAAAAAAAAAATATTTTATATGTGTATGTACGTATTAAAAATTTTGAGGTTATTTCAACTACTTCACTTATATATGTACGTATACGAAAAATGAAAGAAATTTCAACTACTTCACTTAACTAATGAAAAATGTTGCAAAGATATTACAGCAAGATAAATTTACATTAAAGTTGTAACCTATGTAAAGTCTTGTGATGATTGTTGATATTCACAATAAATAGTATCGCTGCGTAAACCTTGTGTCTCCAATTGTTATGTGATGCTGTTACTTCAATTTTACATACTTTCCACTACACAAGCACGATGGCAAGTCTTTGGTGGCGAATACTTGTTGAAGTTTGGTAATATATGTGCTGTATGCTCGAACTTGTTTGAGATTAATGCAGCCACTGTCAGTTGTGCCGTTCCGTATGTACACTTGTTGACGTATGTGTATACGTGTTATATAGTATGTTGTGTACTATTGTTGACGGATGTGTATGCGTGTTATGTAATATATCGATGTATGGTGTTAAGAATGCGCGCCACCGTTAGCCGTATGACACCGGGACTTCGATTTTCCGCTTATCGATGTGGAAAAGAAAAACTTTTTGGGAAATAATATGTAACGTAACCTTTATGTCCAGGAAAAACTGCAAACTTTGGAGATTCTCCTTTTAGCTGAGTTTCTGTCCAGATATCGATTCCCTGATTGATTCCCTGATTAAAAATATTTTGGCCGGTGTTGTGTTTCGATTAGCTTTGATGCTGCGGCTCTTGATGAAATTAAATGTTGAATAAATCGGCCGTCGGGGTCACCAATTTGTTGGGGTAGATGGTAATCACTGCTACCGTATCACTTGGATGGTTGCAAAAATGAAATAAAATACTACTCTTACATATAACAAAACCGATTTATTCACTCTATCGACTGCTCCGCTGTACGATGTACTCAAGACTCACCATTCTCGGAATAATCTATTACAATAATTCAGAGTTGTAAAAGTATTTGACATTTTGCTTGCGGTGTTACCGCTGTTATGAAATCTATGTTAAAGCGTACGCCACAGTAAGGTATATAGGGAGTGTAGCCTTTGGAAAGGTAAGGAACCAAGCTTTAAGTTACTAGAAGACTATTTTCCTGTATGGATAGTAGTTTAGGCTCTATGGCATATATAAAGTCAATGTTTGGCGCTTTTCCATAAGCATCAATATAGAGCATTTTAGAGAACGGACTCCGAACGCACACATATAGATTTCTGTTTCATGGCTTGGGAAGTATTCTCGAGGGTTTTGACAAACATTGACTTTATATATGCTATAGAGCCTAAACTACTATCCATACAAGAAAATAGTCTTCTTGTAACTTACAGCTTGGATCATTACCTTCCCAAAGGCTACACTTTCTATATACCTTACATAACAAAATAATAAAATAGTTTTGATTACAAAGTAAACTTACCATTTTACGCTCAATACCTCTCCAGCTGAGTGATAATTGCATGTGTGTATGTGCAGCCGGAGTCCGAATCTGTAGGCAGCTACATTTGATATCATCAACCCACGGCATGCCATGACGGCACAGCGACATTACAATGATTACTCAGCTGAGAATTTTTGTTTGAGAAATCGTAGTCATTTGGTTAAGATAAATTTTTTTAAATAATTTTGTTAGAAAAGATATGAAAATTTTATTACGGTTCGGAAGATAAGAAAGCAAGCTTAAGATTATCAGAACACCATTTTTCTGTATGAATAGTAGTTTAGGGTGGAGGAGCTATTCAAATCAAACTTTTGTCAGTTTTACATAAGAACACTGCAAATATTTTAGAATGTAAGGACTACGTTGGGCATCGCATGTGGTAGGGAGGTGGTCTGTTTCATGGCTTGTGAAGTATTCTCGAGGGTTTTGGCTCAGTCCATTGTTATAAGTCAGTGGTGTCGTTTTGCTGAAATGGTTGTAGGTGAAGGGAGGGGGGGGGGGGATAGGTAAATACATTAATGTTTTATATAACTTGCATTATATACGTACAATACAACAAACTTTTTCTCTTAGTTTGAATCCCGATATTTATTTTCATATTTCACGACTAGTCAGGCAGAAACCGCTGAGAGTTCTTGCAATTATTGGTTCTTTTTCTGTATTTCAGTACATACGCACTGTCGCTCTTTGCATTCCCTGAACTGAATTTATTGGAGTAAGTCGAAATTTCACAGTGTACTCGCATTTTATCGCCGATTTGCATTAACTTCCTGCTATTCTTTCTACTAGTACATTTTCCTTACTTCCATTTTTAATACAATTTCAATGAAATTTTTACCTCAACAAATACTTAATCATATTTAAAACATTTTATAAGTGCGGATCAATATCTTTCGAGTCCATTTTTGTTAAAATATGCAATTTTCTTAAATACGGACACAAAAAATGCAAAATCTAATTTGGTTGTGCCGATTAGTGATAGCCGGTTAAGCGTTATTACCCTAAATGTGCGATTTGTACCCACGCAAATAAATTTCGCTAACGTTTGTAATTTTATTTGGTTATTCAACTATTAAAAGAAGTAGATCTTTCATTATTGTTTACCTCTTCCACCCCTCTATGAGATCTTCTCATAAATCAATTTCTTAGTACTACCGTCGATATCTGGGTATTTTTTGTCTGTGATATTACCTTACAATTGAAGAGATAAAAAAATTGGAATTTTTCAAAAGATGATGTGGCCTTTCCCATTCTTCAAGACTTTCCTTCTGCCAATCCAGAGTTTCATTAGGTTCAAATTACACAAGCACATCATCTAGTTCTGTTTCTTTTATCGCAGCCCAAATATGTCTGATCACGACACGGTATCCGTATTTGACAATATCACAAACAATATGGATCATTTGCTTTCTGTCTCCCACTTTTCCGAAGTTGTCCTGGCAGGTAATTTTAATATCCATATCATATCGTGGCTCAGACGTTCTTCTACCACAAGTCCTGCGAGCCGTCTGGTTGAACTCATCAGTGAATCTTTTAATTGGCAACAGCTAGTAGATGCACCAACGCGAATTCCTGATGCAGCTGGATGATAAGTGCAACCAAGTTATAAAAGCGAAAGAGTCCGCTTTTCGCGCCTATCAATTGGATCCATGTTCAGAACTGAAACAAGTCTACAGACCAGAATATTAGACAAAGAATGTTAGTAAGCCGCAAAGGTAGCAAAGGTTTCTGGTCCCTGGTCAAGACCATCACAAACAATTTCACTAGTACTTCTATAACTTCACTGCTTGTTGACTCCCTGGAAAAAGCTAATATATTAGCTGCTAGATTCGCTTCAAATTCTCGGGTTCCACCCACTTTACAAACACCTGTTTTTCGTCTCCCATTTATATGTGTACAAGAGCCAATACACATCAATACGAGAGATGTGTTCAAGGACCTTAAGGGGGTTGACATCTCCAAAACCGCATGTCCTGATGGTTTTTCGCCCTGTTAATAAAAGCTGTGCCTCATCCTTGGCTGAACCTCTGCGCAAACTATTCTATTTATCTTATTCGACACGAAAAGTGCCATCTACTTGGAAACTAGCTCACGTTCAGCCTATTCCCAACAGAGGAGACTGTAGCGATCCGTCAAATTATCGGTCAACTGCAATCACTTCGATTCTTTCAAAGGCTTTTGAATCTATCATTAACTCCAAGTAAATGAAGTATCTAGAAATTAATCATCTCATCAACGATCTCCAATATAGCTTCCCAGCTGGATGCTCATCTGGAGAATTACTGACTTTTCTCACGGTACGTTTGGTGCTATACATATTTCAATGGCCTTTGATAGAGTTTGGCTTCCAGACCTTTTAGCCAAACTTAAAGCACTTGGTCTCTCCCCTCCCTTCCTATTATGGATTGATTCCTATTTAACCGCCAAATACGTTTTGCTTTTGATGGCGTTACATGTGAACCTCATCAAGGCTCTGTTATTCCTCAGCTCTCTTATAAATTTTCATTAGTGATCTGCTTTCCCTTACCTTCAATCCTATCAATAGTTTCGCTGATGACAGTACCCGTAATTTCGCTTACTCCTTTGAAACTCTTACGGACTCCAGGGGAAACGTCACATGTGTTAAACGAGATAGCATGATTAGGTCTTTGAATAACGATCTTAATATCCTCGCTTGGGGCAAGGCGAATCGCATCGAATTCAATATATGTAAGAACCAAAGTTGTCTTATCTCATTAAAGCAAGACCATAATTTAACCACTCCCGTTTCTTTTGATGGAGCATTAAATGCTGATTTACCGTCACTAAGAATTCTTGGCATTAATATTTTCAGTAAGTTAAACTGGACAGATCAGATCTTCTCTGTTGCCAAAGAAGCATCAAAATGTCTTGGATTTCTGAAAAGGTGCTAGAAATATTTCAGCCCATCGAATCTAGCGCTCCCCTATAAGTTCCACATCGGCCCTAGAATGGAATACAATTCCAACATCTGGGCCGGGGCTGGTCGCATAGCTTTAGCTTTATAGGACATTTTCGAAAAGAGAGCCTTCAATCTCATTGGCGATATAGCAATAACTTGCCATATCGACTCACTCGAGCACCGCCGCAATGTTGGATGCCTTTCGCTCCTTTATCGCCACATCCATGGTCAATGCTCTGATGATATGTAAAGTGTAATACCTTGTAAAGTCATTCCTGCACGGAATCCTTGCCCTGCAAACCGCGCACATTCTTTTCCCCTTCAAATTGCTTTCGGCCGTACAGTAAATTTCCGTATTGTTTTTTTTTTATCCCGAACCGTGCGAATGTGGAACAGTTTACTATTTACTGTTTTTCCTCCGGCATACAAGCTGCGAAAGTTTAAGGGCGACATACATCGGTACTTCCGCCACCCTCCTCATATCCCCTAAACCTTTGCCAATGTCATTGGTGCCATGTTGTGCTTTGTATCAGTGGGTATCCACTGAGCTTGGCTTAATAAAATAAAAACAGAACGAAATGATATAATAATCTTAAGAAGTAAGTAAAGAAACTTAAGCAAAATAAGAAAAAAGCAAAGAAAAATACAAAAATAATTAAATTTTAAATTTATTTAAGAACGTGAATGAACTTAAAACTGGAAAATAAGAAAAAGCAAATGGAAGAAATGAAGATGAAAATTCAAGCGAAAAGCGGAATCCAATAAGGAGTTAGGAAATGGATAAAGCAAAGCAGTAGAAAGAATCAAATAATAAATAGACGCAAGACAATATACTTTATCATACGTTGTATTCTAAATGATTTTGAAAGAAGATGTGCACATCCAAATGTTCTCTAAGGATTTTTTCTTTAATTTTAGCCGAACAGTAAAATGTGTGCTTACTAATCTTCTTCAAGAGGCACAATCCAATCTAAATTTCATGGAAAGGTTCATAAGTTTATAACTGATTATGAAACGTATAACTTTCTGCACTTTTTCCGTTAATATAAATTTTCTTTTTATAGAACTTGTTATGTTTTATCAGGTTTCAAATGATAAACCTCCAAAAATTACCTATTTTGTCATTGAGCGTTATAGTTTGAAGCTTATGTTAAAAGAAAAGTGTTTTTTTTATGTGAAAGTTAAAATAGATACTTAATATAGCACTTTCTTACAAAATTTAGAGACCTCTAAATATTATATTTTATTGGTTTTACAAATAAAATTTTTCTTAAGGTATGTATCGTTTTGCTTCATAATTTCATTATTATTTTGTTTCTACACGGAGAGCAAAATAGAAATTCACAATTAACTCGTTTCATTCAACTACTTTTCTGTCAAATCAAACGAAAACTTATTTAAATTGAAGGATATTCTAATAGCGTGTGAACATCTGCGCGTTCAAAAAATGCCTTCAATTTAACAATTCACTTTTGTAATAGTAGTCGCCAAGAAAATCCCGACTGGCGATATTTTTTACAAGAACAATTCATTAAAGGCCGACAGAAATGCAAGGTTTATGACCTTCTCAACCGTACGGGTAATAAACCGAAAGATTAGAAAATGCCGACAAAGCCTAGATGAGGTATTTTAGAACAGGATAAGCAGCCTTGGAGGTAATTAAGAAGGAAAGGTTAGCTTATGATAAGGTGAGCAATTAAGGTAGACTAAAATCGGCGATTTAAGGTACTTTGAAGGGATATGAAGAGAACTAGGTTATTGATAGGGAATAACGAATAGAGTTAGCAAGATCAGTTCAGTTGAGAACAGCAGAACAGGCGGTAGATTGCCATCGGGCGTGTGGCTGAGTTCCGTTATCTTACAGTTTTTCAAGTGTGGGGTTGAATTTACGCGATATTGAATTGCCTTAATTCGCGGCTTAATTTTGATTTCGCGATTACTAAGTGTTGTGAGTTTAGTGACAGCATTATAGTTTAAAAAAAGAACGTGAATTTCTGTAATTAATAAGTGATTTGACACGATTGTTTCATTTTTATTCTCTGAACCTGTGAAGTGTGTAAACCAAAGGTAAACAGTTCACAACTAGCAGAAATAGAAATGGATGGTGAAAACATTCTGCCAGCCATATTCCGCAGTCAAGAAAGTGTGAATAAAGACAATATCGGCAGTGATGAATCAGAAAGTGAGATATTGTCTTTAAAAAAGGAAATTTCCTATTGCGTGACAAAAAACGTTCTACTTGTAAAATGTTTATAATTAACGCAGGGCAGTGAACACGCAAATACTTCTATGACAGAGGAAAGTGAAGAAAGGGCGAGGGATACACCAACAAAATTCGGAGTTGGTGACATAAAGGAAATGATTGTACCGTTTGATCCATCCCGATCTATGCGCACAGAGTCGGAGTGGATTAGTGATATTAAAACTTTAAGAGATATATATGTGTTGAATGAGAAATCCGCGCTATTCTATGCAGTACTTAGATTGGAGGGTGCCGCAAAATTTTGGTACCAGAGCAAGCAAAGCTAAATCAGAAGTTGGGGACAATTTAAGAGTGAAATTAATAAAGGTTTTCCAGGTGAAATGGACGATTCGGAGGTATTAATGAAAATTATGACCAGAAAACGGAAAAGAGATGAGGGCATAGAATATTATTTCTATTCAGTGGCTGCTTTATCAAAAAGAATTAAATTATCAGAATACTCAACCATCAACTATATAATTTCTGGTCTTGGCGACAAATATTTAATTAATATATTGACAGCAGCAAATTGCACTTCTCTGCCCCAATTATTAACAAAGATAAAGCGTTATGAAGACATCCAGAGACAAGAGTTAAGACGAGAAATACTGTCAAAGAATGCACCATCGTCATCGAGATTCTATGCAAGAGAAGACCCATATATTTCTTCAAAATTGCGTCAGGAAACTCATAAAAGATATGATAATAAAATAAGATTCGACGGACAGAATCTTGCAACAATACGACAAAATGATGATAGTAAAATGAGGATAAAGAGAAATTTGCGATGTTTTAAATGCGATTCGATGGGTCATATTGCCAAGGAGTGTAATTTATTACAGAGGAAAATAATGTGTTTTGTATGTAGACAGAGTGGGCATCTAGCAAAACGCTGTCCAAAAGAGTAGGTAAGATCGAAAACTATTATAAAGAATCCGAAAAGGAATATTATCCTATAATAGATGTGGGCGGAATTGAGATTAGAGCATTTACTTAGGTAGCCACGTTACCACGAATAAAAAAAGCACAGTGCTCGAAAATTCGTAGAAAGTGCAAAAATGTGACACGATGCTATATGGTTTTGGTTGAGGTAAATGTGAAGTGGTTAGAAAAATTACAAAAAGTGTGAAAATAGGAACTGTTCAGGCATGTGGTCACCTGTTAGTGGTTCCAGATAGATCTCAATCGACGCCGATCATCATTGGTAAAAATTTTCTAGACCAACCTGGAATAAAAATTATCAAAAGATCAGGGCAATTTGAAATCGTTCCAGAAGAAGTTTCCCCAAATATGGACATTCTTGCAGACGAAACAATGAACAAAAAGTATCAAGTGCGGAAAATCGAGGCAAATGATGTAAGTATTCACAGTGAAATCAGTGAATCTTACAAGAAAAACTTATTGGACATGCTTAACACATTTAGTGAATTTTTCTCCAGCCGTATGGTGGTACAGAATTGGTCAAAATGACAATCGAACTTAAAGAAGACAAAATAGTACAATATAAACCATACAAAGTACCATATGGAGTGAAATCCAAGATAAGTGAATCCATAAAAAGAAAATGGTGAGTACCGTATGTGCGTAGATTATAGGAAACTTAACGTTATTACAAAAAGAGAGCACTTTTATGTTCCTAATATAGAAGAGACATTGAATAGCTTAGCAAATAAGAAAATTTTCACCTCGTTAGATTTACTAATCGGATACTATCAAATTTCCATCGAAGAATCCAGCAGGCACTACACAGCTTTCGTAACACCAGAAGGTCATTACGAGTTTGGTAGGGTTCCTTTTGGCCTAACAAATTCACCGGCTGTGTTCATGCGACTTATGTATAAGCTGACTGAACCCTTAAAAACAGAAGGCATAATAGTATATATGGATGGTATACTTATTTCGACGGAGACAGTATTAAAAAATCTTAGGATACTTCATTTATTGCTAACTGAAATCCGAAAAGCAGGTTTAACTTTAAATTTAGCGAAATGCAAATTTATGCAGAATACATTGGAATTTTTGGGACACGAAATAACAGGTGAAGGAATCAAACCTGGCTTAAAGAAGATGGGAGCCGTACTAAATTTTCAACGACCGACAACGTCTACAGAAGTAAAGCAATTTCTAGGCCTCACAGGATACTTTAGACGTTTTGTTCAAGGATATGCTCAAATACCACGACCTTTAAACCATTTATAAAAGAAAGATACTAAATTTAACTGGGGAGAAGAGGAGTAAGAAGCTTTTCAATTGCTGAGGACGAATCTAACTCAACGACCAACACTTACCTTATATGTTGAAAATGCTGAACACGAAGTGCACACAGATGCTAGTAGCTACGGTTTGGCAGGAATCCTCATGCAGATTGGCCCTAAAGATGACAAACTGAGGGCAGTGTCCTACTTCAGTCGCGCAACAACAGCGGCTGGACCTAAATATTATAGTTGTGAGCTGGAAGCTCGCTGTGGTTGAGAGCTTGGAAAGATTCAAGCACTATCTCCTAATGACAAGAATCCGAATAGTAACAGACTGTAATTCCCTAAAAATGACGAACGAAAAGCGAGACATTATTCCTCGAATTGCACGTTGGTGGCTAAAAATCCAGGAGAATGACTTCGAGATAGTATTTCGATCAGGAAAACAACTTGCACATGCCGATGCCTTTAGCCGAAATCCATGGGAAAATGGAAGGGAAAGTGAAACTGTTGCCAACAACATACTGCATATCGGACTCCCAGAAGAAGATTGGATTGCAACGCTTCAAATGCAAAATCCATGGTTAAATGAAAATTGAAAGGTTCTAGAAGGAGAACTAGAAAGCCACAAAGATAAAGATGGAATCAGAGGTAATTATATTATGAAAAATGGGCGTTTATTCAAGAAAACAGACTCTGGAAACAAACTCGTTATTCCTGTCGGACTGAGATGGCGGATTATAAAATCAATGCATGACGATAGGGAACACTGTGAAATAAGTCGCACACTGGAAAATATACGCAAGCATTACTGGTTCTCTAATATGAAACAAGTTGTGACGAAGTACGTGAATAGTTGCATTGATTGTCTTTATAATTAACGAAGTCTCGACGAACATAGGTATACTCTTCATACTCAGGAGATATTACCGGTTCCATTTCGCACTGTACACGTGGACCATCTGGGACCATTTCCAAAAAGTGAAAGTGGAAATCAACACGTAATCGGATTCGTTGACGCCTTTACGAAATTCGTCGTATTCAAACCAACCAGAACAACAACTAGCAGAAGCGTAATAAGGATGTTAGATGAAATATGCCAATACTTTGGTCTACCAAAAAGAATTATCACCGACTATGGACAGCATTCTCATCTAAAGAATTCGATAAATACTGTTGAGACAACGCTATCAAACACATAATGACAGCAGTGAAAACCCCACGTGCAAACGGACAAATTGAAAGCTGTTTCCGGACTTTGAAGGCAGCTGGGGCTACCATGACGAAAGACAACACTGGCCGGGATTGGGATAAACAGGTAGTCAAGATTCAGATGGCTCTTAATAGCAGTAAACACTCCATAACTAAAAGAACACCCCAGGAAGTATTAATGGGATACACCCCAAGGAACCTAGTTGACAATAAAATTACCTTGGCGTTGAATACTTATCTAGAGGACGACTCGGAACCTTTATCGAACATAGATAGGGAAACACTGCGAGACGATGTACAGCAACGAATTGAGTTAAGTAGACTACGGCAGGCAACGAAACACAAGAACTCGACGATACTACCAAGGAAGTACCAGAACGGAGATCTCGCCCTAGTGAGGCAGGAGCCAATAGCAACTGGTCAACAAAAGAAGATTCAGCCACGATTCAAGGGGCCATACGAAGTGAAGGCAGTAATTGGAAACGATAGATACGTGATTGGGGACACAGATTATACAAAGATGAAACGTACCAGTGTATTCAGCAGAGAATCTTAGACCATGGTGTTCAATAATTGATATCTCCTTTGATGACACCGAGGACGAAGATGATGAACAATTGTTCGACCAACCTAAAATTAAAAGAAAAGTTTTGATTAAATAAAAATAAAAAGGCTTACCAGCATCTGGGAAGACACAGATGCTAAGGGTCCCACGATGACCTGAAATAAACAAAAGAAGAATTAAAATATGAACTCTAAAGATAAACCTTATGGTAATAAATGAATTTTACCCAACAAATTGTGTTTATATACATAGTACCTCACCATGCATGCAAACAATAACAACAAACAAAATGCACTAAACTTTATGTTCAGCAACATAGAGTATAAATGTATCTTAAGTACTCACGTACGGGCACATAATAAACCCATTTTCAATGCATTCGTGAATACCTGAGATGAGACTTTTGTAAACAAAAACTCACCTTGACAGGTAAACACGGTATTTGAAAATGTTGGGATTTTCAAATGAAAGTATACATAAAAGAAAGAAAATTACATTCCAACCTGTAGTAAATGAATTATTCCCTCGCTGAATACTGGTTCACCACACGAAACACTATTTTTTTACGTAAAAATTAATAAAAGGTAACTCGCGCGCGACTGACACTTCGCATATAAACACCGACGTGTACTTTATACTTTCGCGACGTTCAAAATGTCATCCCGGGGTAAAACGAGACGACGAATCCGAATTCGCGTCGCGATATTTTTCACGAGTTACGGGTAATTCGCGATTTTATGAATGTACCTTTACACCAATGAGTGCGAAAGAGACACAAAGGTGTGAAAGGGACACGAACAAAGATGAACGAAAATGAATTCTGAGAGGAATTTAGTAAATTGAACTAAAAGATGGCGTATCGATAAGTTATGGCACAGATTCGGAAAACTTATCATAATTACGTGAAATTAAAACCAATTTCTATGGGAAAGATGTCAAAAAATGCAATTTGTAATAAATAAATTCACACATTGTAGTCAAATTAAGCTCAAAAATTGTATAATTCATTTTTATGGATATGAAATCGGAACAAAATTTTCTATAAAAAGGGGGTTCATTCTTCATTCTGTCTTCTTATTTTTAACATTGTCAAAGTGCGAGCACATGCAATAGCATTCCTCCCACAATTTGCAAGTTTATATCATTAAGTGTCATCAAAGGGAAATAGAAATTTCAGCAACTTTAACATATCATTCAACAATAGAAGCAGTAAAGTTTTCAAAGGCAATTCGAAACAGCAACAAAGTTTCAAGTGAATTTATTGGTTAAAAATTTTAATAGCAACAAATTTAAAATTAAATTCAAGGTAACTTTGTGAATTAATTATTTATTTTCAATTTGAGTTAAATTCATTGTGTTCGCATGCCAGGTGTTGGTCATACACACATGTATGAATTTAACAACAGCGATTGATTTTTTTTATTCTTAATTTCTTCCTTTCAGCCAGTTAACTAATTCACTCAAGTAAATCGAAATTTCTCTAACGGTAATATACAGAAACACAATATTTTTTGTGCCACATTGAAATAGCAAATCGCTCAGTCCATTGTTACAAGTAAGTGGACGACACACAGAATTTGTTCGGACCATCTACAGCCACCAATAATGCAAACGAATTCTCAAGAAATATGGTCGATTTAAATTCTAAGAAAAAATTCAATTTTTGCCTATATTGAAAAAATTGCTTGGTTCGTACCCATGATATATTTAGCAGAGATCAGTGAGTTATTGAGGTTTGCTATGAGCTCTTCTCATACGTACATCACTTTCTTAGTACTACCGTCGATATTGGGTATTTCTTGTCTGTGGTAGTATGTTATTGGAAACTTCTGTTTATCTTTATAACTTCCAAAATAAATAAAATATTATGTTATCGCAATTTTTATAGGATAAACGAAACTTTCGTCTAAAGCTGCAGAGTTTTATATAGATAAAGGGAGTCATTCTTTTGTACAATGGTCGATGTCATTCTTAAATCTGTCATTGAAACTGAGGAATTTCAACGAAGTCAAGATTAAATCCAATGAAATATGCTCAATATGGGGCCATAGAATCTTGTCATTAGAATATATAGCAAACAGGAATGGTTGAATAGTGTATTAATTCGTGTAGATGAGCGCAATTTATCAAGAGCAAATATAATTCGGATTATAAACTAGGAAAATCGCGTTTCAGGTAAGTGCATTATGTCAGTTATCTTTTTTGTTAATAGAAGCAAGGATTTATATAAATTAAATATGTGAATTATTTCAAAATATAGTAGAAAAAGCACATTTTTTACCACAGATGCTCTGCTCAAAGTTGTTTAGAATAGGGATGGCATGGAAATACATGTAAAACATGGACTATCAACACAACCAAAAATTCATTACGCAAAATCTGGCTTACCTCCATTCCTGTATGCTTTATGTATATTCTAAGATCGTGACCCATTATCATCTTAGATACGTATGAAATTCCCTTAAGGTTTACGATGTTCGGAACTAAATTTGATGATCCGAAACATAAGTTTTTTTTATGTGTGTAAGATAAGCCTATTGCTATATATGTCAAACCCAAGGTATTTAAATTTATACTTAAAATTTGGATACCTATTCAAAATGACAAAAATGGAAAGCTTTTGTCACTATGTATCTACTAACAGCATTGATTATGTATTACACCTTTTGGACTAAGGGCGTACGTTTTGTTAGCTAACTTCCACGTCAACTATGTATGTAAAACTTACACTGTTTGAAAGATAGTTTTTGCTTCACAATTTTATTGAAATATTCCACCAAGATGGAAAAATATTATGGCAACACACTTCTATGTATTTTTCTATAGTCTATGCCATTTTTGCAAAAATTTTAAAAGAAATAGAAAAAACTGTTTAAATCTAAAAGGTAAAAATATTTTGCAATGTAATATGAGATGAACGACATGTAACTCATAACGGTTGAAACTCATTTTAAAATGAAACAAGGTTAGTTTGAACATAGGTAGATACCTATTTACATAAAAGTAAATTAAAATTAGTTAATATAAGAAACTGCATAAGGTTATTTAATTACCGATATTACATCAAACATGGCAAATAAAAAACGAATTATTACAATATTAAAAAAAACGTTACCTTGATACAAAAAAATCTGATAATTATTTGTGGAGTGATTACAAACCATTTATGTCCCCAATTGGTCAATTAACATGGTTTAATGCGATAAAATGTCTGCCTGTTGAAAAAGCTTACATAAGTTTATACGCCGCTATAACACGTAGTACATAATAGTTATGTAACAAGGGTAATTAAATAAGAATAACAGTTCACAAATTAACTTCGATTAAATCTGAGCATGAAAGGATTTAACAACGTTTTACTTAATAAATGTAATTTGCCTGTAAATATAATTTAATTAATAAGCAAGTTTTTCTGCAGAGCAACTTCTGGGTTCTGGATATTTTTACCATAATATAGGTATTATATATACTTAATCATATAGCCTTGGTTCTGTGATGCTTTGACATTTAACGTCATCTTAGAACGACGAGAAACTGAAGAAAAATGGAAATCTCAGAAAAAGCAAAAAAAAAAAAAGGAATGAAATCGGTGAAATTATGAAAAACAGGAGATAACGAGAATAGTTGGTTTGAAGTGAAAAATTTTGCACCCCCTGAACCAATCATTGTTGTCTCCATAGTTGGGAACTTTTAGAAAAATGAGAATAAGAGAGCGGCGGAGGTGCTTATGTATGTTACCCCCTTAGTTTCGTAGATTGTCAGACTGTTCCACATTCCCACAGGGATAGTAAAGCATCATGGTATTTGACTGCTCGGCGGAAAGTCTTTTGAAGGGTGATAGAATTACCACGGCTTGCAGCACGAGTATTCCGTGCAAGAATTAATCTAAAAGGCATCCGACATTGCGGCAGTGACGCGCAAGTTTATTTAACAAGTTATTGCCACATCCCGAATGAGCTTGAAGGCCTTCCTTTGGACAATATCTTGTGGTATACCTACCTCTATTCGTACATTACATACCTACCTGCATTCAGAATATTGTGTCATCATAGTGACAGACTTATTTGCCAATTACAACAAGATAATCATAACATCACAATAATTCCGATGTGCACTAAACACTTGTCACACAGAAAGAAACTTGAGACACAGCTAAATACGCTGTATACTGCATGCTTAGGTCACCCTTACGACCCAATACACAAAATGTACATCGATGTAAACAAAGGGTCTATTATTTTGCATCAACTTCACTCTTCATCTTAACCAATGAATACAATCGGTACCTACTCAAATTAAGGAAATGAACTTAATTCTGTTAAAGACAGACAAAACAAAAATTGAGTTCTATGTTCGCAGAGGCGATTTAAAAATAACGCAAATTCTTTAGGGGAGAAAAGTAATTTTCTTTCGCCTTTGTTCTACCCATTAGTGGAATCAGAAAATACACCGATATCTGTGTTACACAGGTACCTAGTTCCTACACCCTTCCCAATTACGTTAAGTCAACCTTGAAAAAGTCGTTGCCAGAACTTTAAATTAGAAAAATTGGTAATCTGAGAGTTTTCAACGCCTTTGATTAATGGTACATGAAAATCAAGGAAAATAATTAGGGAAACCTTAATCTTCGAATGGTTAATGTATTTTAGCAAGTTTCCTATACTGTATACGAACATACGCATTCAGACACTTTGTATATGTGACAATATAGGTATCTTAATTATAAAAATACACCTGTTGTATAACCGATCCCTCGTGCTTCCTGGCTCACCCAGGAAGAATCAATCGGAGGGGAAATTAGAGCACAAAAAAATGTGAATCAAGTATCTCAATATTTTATTTGTAAAAACATTGAAAAACATAAAAGTATTTACATTAGCGGGGCGATTTTAAAGAACGTTACAATTCACAAAAGTATCACTTGAAAACTACGAACATTATTTGATCGTTTACAAAACTTCTCACTACTAAATTTATTGTATCATTTACAAAACTTATCACTTGAAAAAATTCCAAACTATATAGGAAGCAATTTGAATTTCGCGAGGCGATTTTTAAAACAATGTTACAATTTTTAGAGACTGACTACTCTTCGACGGGTGAAAAAAAGGACTCCCCGAGGTTCGGGCTAGCTGCCCCAGGTGCCCATGAAAGCTTATTTTTTCTTTCCATTATTTTCCTACGACGTGAAAAATCGTACGTGGGAATGTACAAAAAGTTTAGGCACAGTGCATATGCATGAAATCTGATATGTACTTGTGTCTTGAAACAGTATTATTTTTTAGGTGATTGACTATCAGAACCAGCTTAACACAAGCTCGCTACATGGACACGTTTAATAAATAAACGTCTCAACAATACATGCGTTTCATCATTTAGTCGGTGTTAGTACTAGTATGTTACACTAAACATACACCGAACACCGAATAAAATGACATGCAACATAGAACAAGACAATTTAAAAAAGTTAATTAAAACAAAATTAAATATTAAATAGGCGTTTTTTTAAAACATGCTTAGGGACGTCAACAACAAAATTCTCAGCCATATTATTGACAGTAATACACATGCGATTAACAGGTTCATACGTGCTAAAGTTAGACCTTGAGAGTTAACATGCAACAGAGGTAGCCTTCTCAAATTGTGGCTACTATCACGGAAAGAGATTTTGTTACGTAACAATAGAGAATCAATATTTCGCGTTTAAGAGTTGATGCACAAATGTTACATCGGAAACCAAGCGGCGTTTCTCAAGCGAGTGCATATTCAAAAGCTTCAAGCGATCCCCTTAGGGTGGAAGAATTTAAAGAATTATTCCAGGGTAGATGCCTGAGAGCAAATCGTAGGAAGTTCCGCTGAACAGACTCGATACGGTCGATGTGTGTACCGTAAAATGGAGACCAGACCTGGCTAGCATACTCAAGAAATGGTCTGACAAAGCAAGTGTACAAACGCAATGTTATGGTAGGGATTTGAAAACTCTCGGGACCAACGTTTTATAAAGCCCAGCATAGAACTACTCTTTGAAACCTTGTAGTTTATATGGGAGATAAAATTCAATCTGTGGTCATATTTGACACCCAAGTCACAGACAGAGTCGACACGGCCGAACCGAGGAATCCGAGAACTCATAATCATAAGTGATTGGTTTCTGATTCCTGTGGAAAGTCATAACCTCACATTTGTTGATATTGAGTACCAAATCATTGCTCTTGCAGCAATTGTAAAATTTTTGAAGGTCACCCTGTACCTGTTCACAATCGTTAACAGATTTAATCTGAGCGAAAAGCTTAATATCGTCAGCATAAATCAAGACCTTACAGTACCTCACAACAGAGACAATGTCGTCAATAGACAGAATAAAGAACAACGGGCCCAAGTGACTCCCTTGTGGTACGCCATACGAAGCCTTCAATACTCTAGAGATGGAATGGCGGAATAAGATTTGGTATGTTCTGTTATCTAAATAAGACTCCGTCCATTTTAGAAATATTGGGGGGAAACGCATATTTTTTCCATTTTAAACAGTATCACGGAGTGAGATAACTTGTCGAACGCCTTACTAAAGTCTGTATAAATGCAATCTGTCTGATAGCCTTTTGCAAACCGCATATGGTATCCGAGACAAATTCCAACAAATTAGTGGTTGTAGACCTGCCCGAAATAAACCCATGCTGGTTTGAAGAGAGCAAATTCTTACAGGAAGATGATAGTTGATAGTAAATGATAGATTCGAATAATTTGCGCATGCAAGATAATTTTGCAATAGGTCTATAGTTAGAAATTTCATTTTTACTACCTTTTTTAAGGATAGGTATGATAAAGGAGTTTTTCCATAGCTGCGGGAAGCAACCACTATAGAGCGATTTTTGGAAGATAATTCTCAGCGGAGCTACCAGGGCGAGGCAGCATGACTTAAAAAAGGCTGGAGGGATCCCATCAGGACCAGTTGTGAAGTCATTTGGAAGCCCATTAATATGATCCAGTATATCTGTATCTGTATCTGAAATTGAAGGGATAGTGCATGAAACGTTATGGGAATCATTCATATGACTGAAGTTGCCATTTTGAGGTTGAAAATTTGATGAGGCAAAGGCATTGTCAAAAAATGAAGCAAACATATCGCAAATTTCAGACGAATCATCACTAGCAGAATCCTTGTACCTCATGGTATTGGGGTAGTTGTCCGTTTTTTTCTTCATATTAATAAACTTAAAAAACATGCGTGGGTCACTCAATAATTTCGTACGCATCCTTTGAACATCATAAAGTGCAGAAGAAAGATCTCTGAACTTATTAAAGGATGTGAGGAAGTTGCTGTGACTTATAATGTCCCTGTCCCTCATATAACTTTTCCATAGTTTATTCTTCCTATTTTTAAGACGTTTAAGTTCTTCATTGAACCATGGCGGTGATGTTTTATTCAACCGCTGACGCTCGCGGGGAATACAAGAAGAAAATAAATCGAAAAGAATTATGTAAAACTTAGAAACGTCTTCATCAACACTATTGCAAGACAGAAATGTGTAGAAATCAATAGAGGTAAGTCTACTGGAAAGTTCTGAAAAGTCAGCCTTTCTAAAATTGAAAAAGTATTGCGCTTCGTCACAATATGTGAGGTTTTCGGTTACATAGCAATGTGTAATTTGAAGAGGGGGGTGGTATTTGTCAAGAGTAGACATTATAACTGGGCTAGTTCAACTAATAAGTTACCCGCGTCAGTAGAAAATACCAGGTCTAACTGCCTACCCATGTCATTCTTAACATTACTGATTTGGCTGAGACCAAGAGATGAAATAGTGTCAAGGAAAAGTGATTCCCTTGTTGTCTAGTTATTAAGTGGAAGATAGTCCATCGTCATCATCATTAAGTACCCATTGTATATGGGTAGGTTAAAATCACCAATAAGTAGTAATTCGTCAAGTGGTTCCATCTTACCATGGATAAAATTAGATGTTAAAATGAGTAGGTCATAAATATTCTGACCTTTGTCGTCGACGATATTTATGGAGTCTGGAGGAATATAGCAACAAAGTATGTATAAGTCATTTCCTGCTGATGAGAATAATTATGTGTATGTATGTACATACGATTAAGTTTTATGAATTTAGGAAAAAGAAACTGTAAGTACATGCAGATAATTTAGCAGACAAGCTATATGTAGGTATGGTACATAGTGCTTGCATGTAGGTAAGTATACATGCCGTGTGAACGGAATGTATGACTGGTAAAAAATGCAATTTATGCTAAATTGCATTTTCTTTCAATATGAAAATGCATTTTTAAATGCATTTAAAATTGAAATTAAATTAAAATATTTTTTGATTTTCACGGTCATTCCTGATATACGCCAATACATTGCATAGGGCAATGTATTGGTTTTATGGTTGTGGTTCGGGTCAATGGGCACCCGGGGTCACAACACACCCAAGACAAAATGGTTTTCCCACAAATATCATTTTAGACTTTGTAACGGCCATATTAATGGCACATTTTCAACAGGTAAATTACTATCTAAATAAAAATAAATTGTTTTCACTTTTTCGGACTTAAAGAAGTATACGGTCACCATAACAAAGTACATGTATGCATGCACATATGTACCGAATTGGGTTGATTCATATTGATGATAGATCGCTTAGAAGAGCGTTATTTATCTTTCGGGTGTCATTAAACAATTTTTTGACTTTTATTTAACTTTAACGACTACCTGTATGATACTCTAGCAGTCTCTCGTATGTCTTAAAATTTTTTGTAATTTTATTTTATAAGAAAAAGTATCACATCTCTGAATTGTTCAATTTTTTGATTATATTGAAGAAATGGATTCAAAAAGTGTTGGCTTTTGTCATCATAAATAACGTCTCGTGTACAAGTTCATTATTTCTGCCATCAGGTTGCAGACGTATCCTTATGTTTCTAACAGATAGACAGACCGGCAAACGGAGGGACAGGACGTACATGTAAAATTCGAAATAATTTCTAATATTATGCGTGGGTGTGCAATACATTTTGCTCTAGCACCAATAATTCTATTCGTTACAATTGGAATGACAAACTTAGTATACTCTACGATTTCATCATTTAGCTTATAAAAATATACCGACATAAAGAGGCATACACTTTTTTGGAATGTAGCATAACTAATCATATACAACCAATACTATTCGTGATAAACTTTTAACGGGAAATGATATAAAAATAAACGTGAGATTAAGATACTCCAAAATCGAACGTACGGGAACCTTTTGATGAGTGGTGCACTTTTCTTCGCCGAGGCATTACTTTTTTTATATTCACTATTTCCTTGCCTTATTTCAATTGTGCGGTAGAAAAAATATGTTTAGTTTCTACCATAGTTTACATAAAAGAAAAATATCACACCACGACAAAACTATACAAAAAAACAAGTCCTATCTCCAATCGGCCAGTCATCAACAATGTTGTCTTAAAGTGGTACAGCTCATATTCGAGAGTGGTGCGAACAGAAATCATTGGAGAAAAATTAAACCGTACAAGAAATTGAAACCAAAATTATTTTATCACAACAATATATTTGTTTGATAAGATACGGGAATAGATTTAGCTAATTGTTAAGAATAAATTAAAATATAGTGCAAATTTTTCACAAAATATAAGTACAGTCCAAGAGTGGCGCACTCGCCATCATCAACACACCAGTGTGTGTCACTCTTAAATGCGGGCACTTTTTGTACAATGTCATCTATGTTTCTTATTGGTTGAATTTGAATCCTAAAATGAGGAGCTCACAAAAAATTTCATATTATTTAATATCACATTTAATCCCTCATATGATAATAAACTCTGCAACTTTTCTCTTTAATAATTAAAATAGCTGAAAGAGAAAATTTTACTTTACTCACCAAAAGACTTAACGCAAGTATTATCTCTTAAGGTCCCACAGCACAGCAAAATATTTTTTGTCTTTTTTTTCATTTTCTGAAAGATGTAATTATTAAGAATGCTCTAACCCAAATTTATAAAGAAAGAGACAAATAAAACATTTAGTTTGTATGTTGAATTAACCTTGACGAAAACTTTGAAGGTGTTTTTCTGGAAACTATGCTTTTCAACCTGGTTGACAATATATTAAAAAACTATACATCCGATTTGCTTGCGACAAGTCTTAAACTGTTCGGAGATCCAATCTCTATGGCACCACACAGGGATTTTTTTTATTAATGGCCCGCATCTATTTTTTTTATGAACTCAAATGAAAATAAGATTCTCTGGTCTGCCATTTTTATTTTGAAGTTATCGAAATTCTCCGACGTGATGCTGCAAACCTATATTTCTAGTTATGTCCCATTAGGGATAAACCTGGAAGAGGATAAAATTAGGAATCTTTGCTATGCATCGAGTACATGTATCCGACGTAGTTCAGGTGAAGACTCAGCCTTGTCGAAAAGGAATTGATATTTATTTGCTGAGTCTAAGTCTCAAGAAGACCCAGAGTAGTTTAGTAAAATATGTAACTGTACCGGTAGAGAATAATTTTTATTTGGCTTATTTATTATATATAGCTTCCAAACGTGAATTCCTACAACAAATTGTAGTCGTCTGCATTACATTTTCCTAGTATCGAGAGAGCTTCGTATTACTTATGTGCTAATTATTATAGGCATTCTTAGTCTGTGTGAATTTTTGAAGAAGAAAGAAATCGGTTTTGTCCAGTAGTCAAGGCACGAATCGAACTGCCGCCAGCAACCCGGTCTTCAAGATGAAGATAGTTAGTTAAAGCGCTAACAGGCCAATGGTTAGCGAGGGGCAAACCAATTCTATCCTGGTTCCATCTAGCAGTCAAACTTACTATAAAGACAAACAAGCAAGACAAAAGAAATAAAAATGGGAGCGAGACAGAGCAGGAATCAAACAACCAAGATGTCCATAATTACATTACGGAATAGGCTACGATAACCTCTGGTAGACGAGCGCGTTCGAATTTAAATTACAACGCGTGGCGGTCAATTGTAAGTGAGCCAAATAATTAATAAACGTGAAATCGAATCGAGAAATAAGAAAATTATTTAATTAAGTGAGAAAAACAAATATAAAGGAAAAAAAGGAAAAAAAAACGAAAAGATTTCCTAAAGGCAGAATAGCTGCTGTGTAGGAACCTACGAAGGAAATTGGTAATTTAGGAAGAAAGCATTCCTAAGGAAAGTGAGGAATTGTTATTAGGGAACCGGAGGAGAAAGGAAATAAAAGTTAGGTGAGAAACTGAGGTTATAGGCTTGCGACCATTATAGAATATAATATACGCAGAGTTAGCCGCAGAAAAGGATAAAAGTGGCTCCAAGCGCGTGGAAGAGGGAGAAGAAAGGAAGACCGCCGTCCACGCTAATCGGACTGCAAACGCGTCTACCAAGTCAATAACGCGGTATGTAGTAAATGCCCTTCCGTAGTAATCAAAGGAAAACTTCAACCTCTATACTCGTTCTTAGGGTCGTTAGTTATGTGGAGGATAACCTGCAAAACTAAAAGAAAGAAGAAAAAAAATTATATTCTGGGGAGTCCATATTGGGGCCAACAGGCAGGCCTAGTGTCAGGCAGACTCCCCGTACTCAATTTTAGGATAGGCAGAAACTAAAACAGGCGTTGTTCGGCCAAGGACCGCAAGGAAATATCACGTCTGTTTGTCCTCAATCCGATGGCTCAGCCCTAGCATCATTTCGGCAAGGATACAAATGCAGCAATTATGGAATTTCATGGATGATCCAAGGGGCAGAAAATACTCTACAAACGGTGGTCTGGATTGAAAAATGAACTTTCCTTATTTGAAAATATCAAAATATCACGGTGTTTAGCGATCGTAGAGACAAGTAAGATCAATACAATTACACGCGAATATGGGAAGGTAAGAGCAGATTTGATTGCCGCTAAATCAAAGATGCTCCAGTTAAACCAATTGCGCTGTCCACGATGGAACTGTGTGCAACAATATTACTAGCAAAACTTCTGCACTACGTTAAACATCATATGAAATTTGATAATGCTACAATCTACGATTGGACTAATTCTAAAATAGATATTTCATGGATACTTGGAAATCCAAATGAGTGGAAAACTTTAACTTTCGTCTGCAACCGAGTAGCAGCGATCTAAGACGTTGCGATCATCGGACAATCCAGCGGATTGTGGATCAAGAGGTATTCTCCCTTCATTGTTGATTAAACATGACCTTTGATAAAATGTACCTTAATGGTTGTTGTACCACGAACATACCTGGGACTAGACTTGGTGGTCACTCAACCTCATCATTCAACTTTACATGGCGGACTTCGACAAATTGTTCACAAATGTTTGCCTTGTTTTAAATGAAAGTCTCAATCAGCATCCCAATTAATGTCAGAACTTCCAGAGTTACGTTCTGGAATATTCAGACCTTTCACACATACGGGTGTAGACTACGCTGGCCCCCTTTCAGGCCCGTGTCTCCGAAGGTAGAAATTGCAAGTCATGTAAAGACTATATCGCAACTTTCATATGCCCTTGCACCAAGGCTACACTTGGAAGCAGTCAGCGATCAAACGTCAACCGCATTTTTGGCTGTTCTAAAAAGATTCACAACTAGAAGATATTCCGCTCCCAATAAGCAATTACAAAATGAGTACCTGCGAGTGAATAATGACAGCAATAAAGCAGCAGCTGCAGTGCTGCTTGCGACACAAGCAGTAATATCGCACTTCATTCCGTCAGCTTCCCGTCATTTTGAGGATTATGAGAGACTGGTATTAAGTCAATGAAGCATCATTAGCGACAAATTTTGGGAGGAACCAAGTTGACATTCGAGGAAATAATGATGGTGTGCTACCAAATAGAAGCTTGTCTTAACTCAAGGCCTCTATTTCTGTTATCGGCGGACCCAGAAGATTTATCTGTTTTAACGCCTGGACACTTTCTTATTGGGGATTCTCTACTTTCACCTACAGAACCAGAATTTTTATGCAACAAAAGTCACATGTTAAATCGATGGCAGCCATTACAGCAACTGTATGAACCATTCTGGCGACGATGGCAATCAGAATATCTTTCCAGACTTCAAGAAAAGCCCAAATGGACCAGAAGAAAAAACAAGATTGAAAAAGGAAATATAGTATTGATCAAAGATGATAGATCACTACCTGCACATTGGCCTTCTGGTCGTATTATTGCGCTTCTTCCTGAAAGGGATGGTATAGTACGTGTAGTTAACCTGAAAACTATAGCCGGAATTCTGAAAAGACATATTATTAAACTCAGTTTACTTCCCATTGTAGGTAATTATTAACCTAATTTAACAGTAAATCGTTAAACTCCATAATACTTTTAAAATGAAGTGCATAAGATACTAATGAGTTTATTACGTTTATGTTGAACTAATAAGGTAATTCACCTAAAACTAAGCGAGTGTTAAGTGAAACTTAAATTAACTCTCGACAATAAACGCTGCGTCATCGGTTTCTAGTGACAATGCGCTTTCTGTTCCACATCCGGTTCGCGTCGTCCTCAATCGAGTTATCGATTAACTCATCGTGGGCTCAGCCAATACTCAAGAGCAATCAAGAAAGGTCCTGTCGACACCATTCGCACCTTCAGTGGGTATCTCGTAGAAACATAGGAGTGTTTCAAGGCGGGGGAGAATGTTGCAGCCTTACTGAACTACAAAAGAGAAAAGGAGTTCAATACATTATTTTTGAAATGATCTAATGAATCTCACTATTTATAGCACAATTCCCTGAAGTTTGTACTTGCGAGAAGCACCGCTATCCCCAAATCATCATCAGCTAGCCTGGCCACTGTAATTACATCTTAGTCATCGCACACCCCTTCACTTCACATTAATTGCACGGTCTACACAACTCAGTCACGACACAGTTAAGTCGGTACAGTATTCAAGATTAACCGTCAGTATTACGTCACAAATATTTCTTTGTAAACGATTTAAACAAAGTCTTGTGAAATTATCATTTGCACGAATCGAGGTGTTCTTATTTTAAAAAATTGTTTCCTGAAAGAATTTTTATCACCAGACATAACATCACAGACAGTGCATATTATAAAGTTTGATTTAAAAAAAACAAGGGACTTTGTTTTATGTATTTTTCTTTTTGCAATAAATATAGAGTTCCTGGACTCAAACAAATCACGTGCCGCCCTCTACAAGTATTATATTCAGTGTTGCCAATAAATTTTTTTAAAATCGGCTAAATGTATCTTGAAAATCGGCTAAACAGATTCTACAAATCGGCAAATTCCAGATGGCAATCAGAAGTGAGCTGCCCTAATAAAATTTTGTTGAAATAATATTAAAAGCAAAAGTCTCAAGTTTTAAATAAATTTATCTTACGTAAAAATTAACAATTGTTTCTTAAAAAACACCTAAAATGAATCTGCGCAAAGGCATTGTCGACATGCCCTTTCAAATCTCACTCACTGTTTGGCTCTTCTAAGTAGGTATTTTTTTTCTTCTAAAAAACGGCAAACAATCTTGTTTTATTTATTTTCCTTTTAGCGCATTGTCGACATCCTTTTGCGTTCACTACCATGGTCCCTGACTGATGTAACTTTCTTTTAATTATGCTTTTAATCGGAATCGGGTATTTTGATCCAAAATGTTATCAGCTCAGCCATCCGACTATGTCTTTGTCTTCAACGATATCTTAACCTCCGGACTGTCCACATGATAAAAACTCGTATACAAGGGGTTGATCACCTTCGCGGTGAATTGAATGTGGAGCTGAACTGTAGAGTGAGTTGTAAGAGTTTAACAACAGAACGATGTTCATATGGTACGAACTCCGGCGATTAATGATGTTGCTGTAATCCACTTTTTCAAACTGCGGCGATAGCTAGCGCTGGGTTGGGGCGTTTCTTCTTTGGCTTCTTTTGTGTAGTAATAGTGGAGTCTGGAGGGGGTATAATAGTCATTCCGCTCGTAGCTCTTCGTCTTTGAAACGTGTACGATTATTTTATAATTTTATTGTGTTTTATATAGTGTCGAAAAGTCATATGATAGATATGATTCACAGAATGGTAAGTAATTTTGGAATACTACATATTTATTTTACTGTTTGATTGTTTAGAAAAAAGCACGCACTGCTTAGCAGCCCGGTTATTAAGATGCTTTTATATCTTTTTTTCGCCGACTAAGTACTCCTATAGATGAAAAAGCACACAATTTCGAGATGTGAAAGTGTTATCGTTTCTAAGAAATTGGTCAGCGATAATAAATTTTTGTTTTACCTATCTGATTTTTCGACATGACAGGACAACTTGGAGGAGAGCTCGCAACAGAAGCATACAAACTGACTTAATGAAATTTCAATTAGGGTGCTTCGGGTAGAACCCTAGCTCAATACATCATCAACATATAGTCACCTGTGATTTTTCATAGCGACACTGATTCCAGCCTGAGTTGTTCAAACATTTTTACGTTCGTAAGGAAGCATTAAATTTTTTTTTAGAAATACACTTACTTGCAAACGCATTGGTGGATTGATTCCTGGAAGTTCAGTCCTTCGGACAAGGAAACAAGCATTCAGTTTTCTTAGAAAGATTTGACATATTTTCTTTAGATTTTTCGTGCATGCTATGTTATATTGATTCAGGTGCTTTGGCTGGTCTTGGTCGCTAAAGTTATTTATGAGCCTTGGCAACCATACATTCTGTTCTTAGAAATTTACTTGAAAATTTTTCTTTCGAATTTTTATACACTATTGGTGGCTGAAAACTAACAATTGGATTGATTCGAGTGCCTGACCACTGACCACAATTTTTCTTCAGAATTACGGCAAAACTATAAAAACCAAAGTTCCCATCAGAAGAAATAGTCAGTAAAATATCATGCACTCCTATTGACATTCCTTTAAGTGTGACTCAAGGTGTGCGCTCACTCTGAGTCAATTACTTCACACCGTGTCAAAAACGATTGCGACAGCAACTATTTCTCCAATCTCTGCACAAGAAGGTACATCTAGTTGAATCCTTAATGTCCAACCTGAGATCGACATTGATATGGAAAATATTATCGACAGTTTTTTTGAAGTGGCATCTTCCTCCCTCGAACATTTTAGTTATGTCTCCCCTAGGCTGCAGGTCTGTATACGCGCCTGTATGATACTATCAGTTTGTAATCAATATTGCCTTCAAGAGACTAAACCACCAGTACTCCTGATATAACTTTGACTTCCAGGAAAATAGTGAACCATCTGGAGCTCCCAGAATCATTTTTTCGTACAACAGCACTCCCAACACAGTTATCAACCGTCTGGGACTCCCAGATATTTTGTTGCGCTTCTCAACTTCAACATATGGCGGCGCTAACTCTAAAAGCGACCCACGCGATTTCTGCTAGCTTTATATAAAGATTATTACCATTTGAGTCCTAAAAACTACATTACAATCAATATGAATGGGAATGGCGATTAGATTGGTGCTGGTGCATAAGTACCACCATTGTTGTTTCAATTCGCATCACAAATAGTTCCTGGTCTCAGTCTGAACTCGGAAATATAGTTTGTGTGCTACCAATCGCTAATTAAAATCGGCTGCAGCAATATAAAATTTTGCTAAAAATCGGCTATCGGATAAGTTAAAATTTTGTGCTTTGGAGACGATGCATAACAAACTTCGAAAAGGAGAAATGGAGGAGAAAAAGCTATGGACCCTGGTAAGCTCTAACGATTATTTACCTGGAAAATTCCGTCCAGAACTCATATGGTGATTTATAAAGTATAAAGTCTCAGCTCGAAGTAAGTAGGGTCGCATTTAATTAAATATAAATTAAATACGGAGAATTGCAAACTCCTTTTTATACCGTAGATGAAGTCTATAGGGTATACTAAGTTTGTCATTCCGTTTGTAATGCACAGAAATCATGATGGTAGATCAAAATGGATTGGACACCCATGCATTAAATTAAAAGTTCTTTTGATTTTTGCATGTCCGTCTGTTTGTGTGCGCAGGTTAACTCGAGAACACGTATACCTAGAGAGCTGAAATTTGGTACACAGACTTTAAAAAAAAGTTAAATTAAGTTCAAAAATGCGACAATTCGGGCAACACCTTGGTGGGGTTACCATACAAAGTTTTCGTTTTGCACTATATGTTTAGGCACTGCCTGAGAATGCGTCGACATAGGCAGCTGATGTTGGCTAATGTTGTGTTCATAGTAGTAGCAAATAAAATTTCAGAAATGGAATAAATCGGGCAACCGCTTCTTGGTGTTCCCATATAAAAATTTAGGACTTTTACGCAGTCCTAGACGGTTTTAATGTACTCAACAGTTCTTCAGAATGTGAAACCCTATGAAATTGGTTATAACCATTTTTGCTGTCCGACGTGCCGTTTTTGAAATACAGGGTGTTTCATAATTGGTGCACCTAGCTCATAGGTTTGATAGTTGAGGCGGAGACAAGCAAACAATTATAAAGTGAAGGACAGGGTAAGATGCGTCGTTTCGGCCGTACGAGGGGTCTACAATTTTTAATACTTCTTCCACTTTACACCCTTAACTTTCTTTATACACAACCCATCAAGGTATGAGTCATCTTAGATGACACCTAACTATCTCAGATTTCAAATGAATGCCCAATCAGCCTCCCTACCATCTTCCGTCGGAAGTTCTAGGGCGTGAAAATAAAAATAAAAATAAAAAAATTCCTAACTTTTTCAAATTTTAACGATTTTCCCGCCAAAATGCATACCTAAATGCAACCGTTTTTGAGATATTCTATTTATATGGTTCATAATTTCATTAATTTTCGTAATTTTGCGTGGAATTGCATAAATAATTAAATTATGGATCATAGAAGCGGGAATATCTCAAAAACGGTTGTATTAATGAAGCTATATGCCTAAAGTCAAATTAAAGGTACCACACCGGGGTTTCCAAATCTATTAAAAAAAATTGTTAGTTATTATGCATTTTACAGGAAAATCGTTAAAATTTGAATAATGAGGAATTTTTTCCAAGTTTTTTATATTCACGCCCTACAACTGCCGATGGAAGATGGCTGGAAGGCTGATTGGGCATTCATTGGAAAGCTGAAACGGTTTGCTATCATATGAGACGAATCCCACCTTGATAGGGTTTATATCCAGAACGCTACAGGGTGTAAAGTGGAAGAAGTACGAAACATATTATACCCCCCCCCCCCCCCCCCACAAACCACGGAGACGATACCAGCCCGAATCAGCTTATAATATTTTTCTTGTATCCACCTCAGCTATAAAACTATTGAGCTAAGTGCACCAATTATAAAACACCATGTATGTATATGCGTAAACCCCTTTCAAAACTCACACTGGCACAGAGAAGCGACCATACAAAATTACATACAGGCATTCATCTAGGGTATCATAAGAATTGGTACGTTAGAACAATTCTAGCTTTTTTACTTGTTATTACATATATCTACATAGTATATGCTACTAAAGCTTTATTTTGCGTGTGAAGTTTGCAGATAACTAAATAAATATGATTTTTTATGGAACACGTGGTAATACTTACCATCAATCTCAAATGCGCATTTATCCCAGAATCATTGAAATGACAGCAACTGCCTTAATACGAAGGCTAATATTTCGCCCTTTCATGATTACTGATAAGTGCCAGCTGAAAGCATTGGTGACTGAATTGGTAATAAAATTACGAAATGGGAGAGTAAAAAGCATCTGCCTCTTTTATTCAATTTTAATTCACAACTCTTTCAATGTTGGTATTTCGATTTGCCGTCATTTTTAAGCATGTACACACAAAACTTATTTTGAATATTAAACTCTACAGTTTTTCTAGAACTGAAATCTCCGTTTTCTTTCTTTGGTTTTTACTTTATGTTTTTCTTTATGACAGTTGACTCGTTCAAATATGTTTTTGCTTTGCTGCAACACCCTGCATCTTCTATTTCGTCCTCTATTCTACATCCATTCCACTGTACTTGGTGTGAATTTCAAATTGTCACTGAATTCCTTATGGGCGCTCCTCGCCAGTTATGCATTCAGATTCTCTGAATTGTATGTAAAAAATCACCGGAGTCACCTCACGTTTTCTTGAACTGAAAGTGATTTCCTATTATGCTTCAAAATATTAAAACTCATCCGACAACTTCAGTTAAGTTCCGAAAGTTCTAAGTTATTCAGTTATGAAAATTTTCTTAAATTTTACCCTTGGTGGCTGAAGAGCGACACAGATGTGTGTACGTGATTTTAGATTATTTAAATTTTCTGTTACAAATTATTTTCGTGTTTTCATGTTTTTATATCTCAAAATAAAACAATATTTTTATTTGTCTATCCAGAAGGTCAGCTGGAAGGCTGTTCGCATTATAATTTGAGAGCGTGCTGACATGGTGCAGCAAAATAATATTGTAAAAAAATAGAAAGCACTGTTTTTATAGCACTTATACTCATATTGGAACTTTATTAATTAATTATTTATTTGTTGTCCATCAATTAAAATCGAAAATGCATAAAATTGGGTATGTTCTTAATAGGCTTGCCATATAAAAACTTCGAGTTTCAATATATCGGGATACTGATTGAGAACGAAATAATTTGAAGTGCTCAAATTTTGCAGACTAGTTATATTACAATTTTAAGTATAACCCTTGGGTGCGTTTACCGACACGATAGCGTCTTCTAGCGTAGTGTTAGCGTAGTATTAGCGTAGCATAGTAAACGTATGTCAAAAGAATTACTTTGACAGTTAATTCCTACGGTGATGACTTTGGCACGATGAACGAAAGAAGACGTAGCGTTTTGAAATAAATATTTGGAAGTGAAAATTGTGAAGAATAATTGCGAAGTTTAGATCAGTGAAAAATAAGGAAATTTTAATTGAAAATGGACATTAATTTGCAAATTGCGTTATCGTTGGGAGAAGAACTTTTGGCAACTACGAGAAAAATCAGGTGAAGCATTTAATTTTTTATTGTGCTACCATATTGATTATCATACGTACTTGATTTGTTTTTTGTTTAATATGTTATAATTCAGTATGTATGTACATATATTCAATTTATATGCGTCATTTCACATTATTTACTACTCTATTCGTTTTCGTTTTATTCTTCATTTGTTAAATGTTTACTCTATTATGCTACACTAAAACTTTCGAGATGCCCATGGTCGGGCACCTAAATAAATATTATTCATATTATTTGATTTGAAAAACTGCTTATATTAATTTATGTTTGGTTATTCATTATTTACAGGTTAATATAACTGTTTTCATATACGAATAGCTTGGTACTGATTCTGATAATGATGATGAGAAAGAATTACTAAATGTAATAATTGTAGCAGTGGCCAAGAAAAAGTCGGAGAGAATAGAGCTATATGTGGAGCGTATTGTACGATATTATAATAGCGCAGAGTTCCAGAGGAACTTTCGCATCACTCATGATGCTTTCATACTTTTAATGGAGAAGGTGTCTCCAGTCATTTTGGAATCATGTTATAGTAAGTATTTCGCTGGAAAAGCAGGTACTGTCCATAATTTACAAGCATACATCATTTATAAGTATACGTAATAAACCAATTTTAAATACAATATATTTATATGACTTGATATTATCTTTCAGATCAGTAGGTGAGCGATTTGACATGGCCAAATCAATTTTGTCGAAGGTGTTTTTCAGAGTTATCATTAGGTTGAATAGACTCGCAAGCTCAGTAATTAGATGGCCTTCACATGACGAGATGGCTGAAACTGCAAGGTGTATAGCGGAAAGCACAAAATTAAAAAAATAGCATCGGCGCCATCGACGGAACGTACATTCCAGTGAAAGCTACTGCGGAACACAAAAAATCGTACACACATAGAAAGATGCTCACAGCCGTAACTCTTCAGGCTATTTGCAATCATAAAATGCAATTTACGGATTGCTTTGCTGGTTTCCCAAGCTCGAGGCATTACAGCAGAGTGTTTCGCAATTCCGTGATATATAGAGACATTATGTCCAATCCAGTCTTGTATTTTCAAATGATCGGAAAATTTTAGGAGATGAGGATTGGTGTTTTATACCATACACTAATCGTGGAAATCTTACGGATATGGCCAAGAGCTTCAATATTGTACACGCATTCGCTCACCACGTGATAGAAAGGAGTTTTGCACTTTTAATTGGCAGATTTGGAAGGCTGAAGTATTTAGAGATGAACCGGTTCGAATGGGTTCCACACACAATATTGGTAGTATGTGTGCTTCATAACATTTGCCTACAAAATTGTGTTCCAAGTATTAACACATATATGAATGAAGGGTTACCTGTAGCTGAACGAAAGGCTACCCAAAATTTTCCGTCCGCTGATATTCAAACATCGCAGGACCGAGTTAGACGTACTGAGGAAGTAAGACGCAATTAAGAAACAAGAGCTAGTATTGCAAGGAAGTTGTAGACACATCAGAGACGAAGACAAATCCAATAATATTCACATGGCATATTCTTTATTATAACTATTTCTTAGATTATTACATTCTACAGGAAATGAATTAAATTTATAATTTCAATTTTATAATTTATTTTAATTATTTCAGAGCCAGGCACAAGTGCAAATTCATTACTTAAGAGGCAGCCACAATCGGTATGCAAATAAACGTTGGGTGTAGCGAAATATTTATTAAGTACAGTCAGTTTACAGTGAGATAGGAAAGCAATTGCGTAGCAAGTAATAGAGATATGTCAAAACTACAAATAGCAAAGTATTGACTTAATAAAAAAGATTAAAAGATTTTACTGCAGGCAACATACCAAGTTTCTTAAAGATTATAAAATAACATTGTAGAACTCATAAAAACATTGGGCCTTCCCACGCGAGAAGTTTTTAGTGAAGGAAGGAATTTTTTTCCCTTGTGCTGAGACGTGCCACCACAATAATATTGCTCCGCGTAGTCCCTTATATGATTACCGAAATTAACTATGTGCGTGTTTAATTAAGTCACAGTTTTTGATATAAACAATAAATGTATCAAATATTTACAACACGTAATGCTTATTGAATTATTATATTATCACCTCAAATCGCAGGATAATAGTCGTCCGATGAGTAAGTTCAGAAATTTCGCAATTTAAAAATAGCCGGAGGTAATTTGCTTGCAGTAGCATTGGTATGCTGCCCGTACTACCGATCGAAACTTGGTAGAATGGAATTTTCCTACCCCCGAATACTTCTCACCCGTAACAACTGCCTTATAACGTCCGCATGCAGGCTATAGCATACACTACAGTAGCACGTTATGACAATTTAACATATACAGTAGAACGAGGTACATATTACAACTAAAGTAACTGAAGTAAGGTACTGAAAAGTTAACCCAGCTAGAGCTTACTTAGTCGAATCTTTACCGGCCATGAAGCATGGATTCACATGGATTCCTTCTTATATGAGTTACTCTATCGTTTCCGATGCAGTTCTGCGCCGTCTTTTTGTTCCTGCAGCCTTTGGAGGAATATCGCACCCTCATTTTCCGCACTATTGTTTTCTGCAAGACTTTATTATGAAGTGCTTGGTCCACTTAAGGGCGCTGGCTCCACATCATTGGCTGCAGTAAAAATTTCATGTTGTACCTATGATTTTTGAATTTATAGGTTACCTACGGTTTCATTTTTTTTCTTGGTCCGCCACGTCCTCATTCGCTTCCATTTCATGGTCTTGCGGCACCTCCAAAGCTCCACTTACTTGCAGCACCTCCAAACCGCCACTTACTTGCGGGAACTCCACACCTTCATGTACTTGGGGCAACTCCGCACTTCGAACGACGACCTGAATGACAAGATTACTCTCTTCTAAATTTTTTATAATTTGCGGCGCCACATTTTTATATATTTGTTGACCTGAAATAAAATTTTAGGAAATGGGTAACTATTTCGCAAATTATGAAAAGCCCAACAACCGTTCTGAGCTAACTGCACTGTGGAGCTCTGAATTATTATTCTATCCTAAAACTACACATTAAGATTATTATATTACTCTCCATCCTAGTTTTCATGTTATGATTTAAAGCAATTAAAGGCTATATTTGAATAAAAACCACAAAAAATGTTTTTCCATTTATGAATTTAGGACTTACTTGCTAGAACAATGCTTGGTTGATAAAATTAAGCCGCTTAAAGATGAAACTTTGAACTCCCGCCCTTCCCAGAGCTTGCCACTCCCGCAAAAATGAAGATGCGGAATACGAAATCTACGTAAATATCAAGTTTGGTATAAAAGTGTTTTTTTCGAAATTACCCCCTCTATTTTCGAAATTCGAAATCGGAAAGTACCCTATCTAATAGCCAGTTCAGATTCCCGTACAATAACATATAAATGGTTGTCGTAAGTTAAAAACTGTAGGAGGAGATAGAATCCTACGAAAAAACTGAAGATTACCTCGATGGGCACATCCTTCAAATGTTTGCTTATAACTTTTGATTGTTATTGTTGATAGCACTTAGGGAGGCCATTTTTGAAAGCGGACATAATGCGCAAATTTGTTTATAGTTTTGCCAAGTTCGTGCAATGGTGATATTTCGAATAAATGTAAACTGAAGCGCGACAAAAATTTTGGTGAAATAAAAAATTCTAGAGAAATAACTGAAGCCACAATTACAAGTAGTTATTCATTCTTAGAAAGGCCAATATGTTTTCTTTCAAATAAAGGTTTGAACGTCACAATCCATTAATTGCAATAGAACTTATAACGAAATTACTCTGAAAAGGTATGCAAAATCTCGAAAATCGATATTATCAATTTACTCGATAACCAAGCGCAGTTCGATATAAAAGTATCTAGACTTTTTGACCCAAATGACCTCTACTTTCATCCATTTAAAGGATTAAAGACATTTACGGAACACCCTGTATATATTATGGACGACCAAATTAAAATCGTATTTTGTTTTAACAGCAAAATTAATTTTAGTTCACATGCTTTCATATTAATTTTATTTTATAAAATGCCAGAATCATCGTATTCAACAATGTCATCAAAATCAAAACTAGTTGGTGTAGTGTAGATGATAGTCGACTTATTGGTGGCGTTATTGCCATATGGACATCCTGTAAGCTACAGCAGTCGTCTGATGTAATAGATGTATTACCTGCAGCCAACTCTTCTTATCGCCTCCCATACTAGGGGTAATATATCTGCTTTCAGTTTCAGAAATACGTCATCGCCCTCGATTTGTTGAATTTCTGTTGTGAAAAAATTGCAGAAAATCTCTCTTATTGTAGGATCTCGTTCCGCAAAATTTCTTGCCAAGTTTAATGCAGAAGTTGCTACTTCCGTCAAGTCACGGAAATCTGTTTTCTGAAAGTATTAGATAAATTAGTATGCGTATTAATGTTTATAGAACAACCTAACTAAATAAATGAATGGATAATTTTTATGATGTAAGGATTTGAAAATATCCTATATAAATTCCAAAAATGTGAACTTGCCTATATATGAGCAAGTAGCGATTAAAATTTAGGCTACCTCTGTTGCATGTTCGGCCGTCAAGGTCTAACTTTAGCATGCATGAACCTATTAATCGCATGTGCATTGCTGCTAACTACTTCACGTGCAAAAACTTTCTGGGTAAAAACTTACTCGTATGGTGGGGGAAGATTTTATAATGCACGAAAACGTAAACGAACGCTTTTCATGCAACTTCGTAAAAACAAGAAGAAGAGAGAAATGTCATTTGAGAAATGAGTTTTGTTCAGTTTTGGTTGAAGAAATTTAAAATTGAAATTGAGAATTGTGTTTTGTTTAGTTTTTGTGGAAAAGAACAAGAAAAATTGTTAGTGACTCTGTTATCCACTGAGGAAGAATAGTCGGGAAAAAAAATTTGAGTAAAATAGTGAATTACTTAAGGGATGATGATGATGAGGTTGAGATGTTGTTGAAATTGGTCCCTCCAACAAAGAGGAAGAGGAACAGCATAAAAAATTATTATGAGGAAGTCGTCCCAACCTACACAAGTGAAGAATTCATAAGGCACTTTCGAGTCAATCGGGAAATATTTGATAAGTTGTCAAACCGTTTTAAAAAAAAGTCATGGATATGTTCGCCTTCGCGCTGATAAAAGGCTGTCTGGAGGGAAACATATACTTGTTTTCCTATGGTATACTGACCATGAAGCCTGTTCTTTTAGAGACATATCAGATCGTTTTGATGTGTCTCTTTCCACTCTAACTGAAATAATAATCTGTGTGACGAAATTCCCAAGCAATCTCGCGGAAGAGGTTATTACATGGTCAAATAGCAGCAAAATGAACGAAACAGGAGAATATTTTCGAAATAAATCCGGATTCCCGAAAATTATTGGTAAGTAACATAATTTAGCTGCCTGGATTCATGACATTTTGAATAATCATATTAATCCCGTGTGTCTGTAGGTGCTATCGATGGGACTCACATCGTGATAGATCCTCCGAGCGAAAGGAAGGATGTTTATATAGACCGAAAGGGGCAAAAACAGGAAATTAATAGATATTTTCGTGGGATACCCAGGATCTGCACATGACTGCAGAGTATTTCAAATTTCTTTTATATACCCAAAATTTAAAGTCTTTGCAAAGGTAATATGAACAAATAAAATAAAACGTGTTAGCATTTTTTAATTTCTATTTGACTAGATATCTGGATACTGGGAGATTCCCCGTATCCATTACAAAATAACTTGCTGACACCATATAGATATAATGGACATCTTACTGCAGCGCAAAGGACGTACAACCTGAATCTTAGTTTCTATCGTGCTGTGATCGAGCATGCATTTGGGATGCTGAAGCAGAGATTTCGGCAACTGTGCTACTGCAAGCTAAAGGGGATGAATAAACTGTGCCACTAAGCACGCGCTTGCTGTGTCCTTCATAATTTGGCAAGCGAATCTGATTTGGATTTTACAGAAGAGCCTATAGAAACGGAAGCAAACAATAAAAATAATTTGGTGAATGCTGAATTCGCTCCAAATTCTTCAGCGATGGCCTTACGGGATTCAGTGTGCTTGCAAGTGTATTAGTGCCAAGGGGCTATTTTACACAGCAATATGTCGAGGTTGAATTGAGCGCAAATAATAACATTTGTGAAAATTAAAATATATAATATGTTTTCATTTCATTGCTTGTGATGTTTTTAAATATTAAATATGTTTTCACTTCATTTTTGAAATTAAAATAAATTAAAATAAAATCAAATAAAATTTAATTATTAAAAAAGTTTGCACTTCATTTCTTAAATTAACTAAATCTTGAAATTATTGCACATGTCACGCAAAATATTATTTCTTTCTTTCAATAGATCTTCGTTCCTCCTGCTAGCTTCATCCAGCAAGATGCTGCCAGTCTGGTCGTTTCTCTCTTGTCGGATGAGTCTTAGCTCTTCTATAATCTCTTCATGCTGCGTTTTCCTCTTCTTAGAAGAAGAGTTCACTGAGTCTGGTTGGGAGTTGTTGTTCTGTTTGTTCGCGATATCTGCTGTAAGTCAAAGTAATATAAGCAAAATAACCACATATTTGCAAATGTAAATAAATATACTGAGCGTTAAATGACTATACATACTTGAGCCTGACGCCTGCAACTCTGAATATTCAGGGTCCGTATCCATTGCTTCCGAAACAAGTTGCTCTTGTGACAATACTTCGTTGCGAGAACTACAAACCAGGCACTTTGGAAATACTGATGGTCTTTCATTTAATAAATCCGTCAACTCCCTGTTTAGAATTGATTACAAACAATTAAAGAAAAAAAAATCATAGTTACTTTTCATAACGACAGGACTCCCTATTTCTGCCCGTTTTATTATTGTGAGACTTTGCCTTCTTGAAGGTCCTCTCCAGACCCCTATATTTATTTTCTATTTGCAAAGCCGTGAAGCTGTAGCCTTCTATGCCCATTATTTTTTTGATCTCCTTCCACAACTTGGCCTTATTTTTTTAATTTTAAGCTTTTGCCCACTTTTGCCCGAAGGTCTCCAACTGTTGATAGTAATAGCTTGACGGCAGCATCAACCCAAATGAATTTTTCTTCGCATTGAGGAAGTTCTAAATCAAATCAAATCAAATAAAGTCAGATTTGACAACTTAAAAGGAATATAAATTACGGTAGAAATTAAATTTATTGACCTGTGTTTTCTTCCTCAATTACACTGTCCAACACTTCAGCCGAAGTGAGTGGGGCGTTCTCGTCAAGATACGTCTGGTTTGATTGAACTTGCTTAACAGTTTCAGCAAGTAATTTAGGATCTAAACAGTAAACAAGAACTTCATAAACGGATATCTGTTGTGCGGTTTTATTTACCTTGTTTTACTCTTGCAAAAGTCCAACGAAAACATTTAATAGTCAATCCATCTTCATTTGACATTTTTAATTAGTTTAAAACTTCCACAATTTAACTTTAAATTAATTTTTATTTCGTTTGAAATATTGCACTTTCCTATGACAGCTTTCAATTTGCCTTGCAAGAATCAGCAGTTACTAAAAACTTCGGGTAAATTCATGCGAGAGGGGAAGCTGTGACGTATGCAAAACCCGGTAATTTTCTATGCACGAGAAAGTTGTTATAGTCGTAGCATACTGCAGGCAGCAATATGCTACCCGACGGCTAGCAGCAGCACCTAGCTTGAGCACACGACGAATGTGCGGTTCTCGAGACTCGACCAAACGTTTCAAGTCTGACGGGGACGAGTGCCGACAGAAAAGTTGAAAAAAAAGAAGAAGAAGAACGGCTGAAAGAGCAGTAAGGAAAAGAAAAGAAAAAAGTTTTTTTTGGCTGCTGGGAAGTAGAGAGACGTCCGATTTTTTTGGGGTGTCGAAAAGAAATCGAAATCGAGAAATCGAATTGACATATCGGTACTACAAGTGGATTAATTGAAAGAAACAACGCCGGCAGATAATCTATACAATACATAACAGAAGAAATTTTCGCCAGGCATATAATTTTTGTTGGGATAATTAAATCGCGAAAAATGCGAGCCCCATTTACCATAAAGACCAGGAAGAATTTACTTCCAGACCAAATTAAACCGAAATTTCTTCAAGTTGTTTGGTTTACATTTTTTAGTTCTCAGGGGGTGACCGCGAGGATCCTGTGCTCAATACTGCTGATACAGAGCATTAGTAGTTTTTGAGATGTATACAGCTGCTTTCTGTAGAAATCCTGACATTAGAGAGACAACGAAGGAATCACGCAAAAGTACTATAGATATTGGTGCGAAAACAAAAATAAATGGACGTAACCTTTTCAGCAATATTCAATCATTAACCTATCCAGATCGAGGTATCATACAGTTGTACTCATATACAGCTGCAGCGACGACGAAATAGACTATGAGTGGAATATCCTCAAGAATTTTTTTTGTCAAACTGGCTCTACACATTGGATATTAATCACATGAAAAATTAGCTGTAGGTGCAAAATAGTGTAATTCAGGCTAGGTTCCAAGAAAAATAAACAACAAAAAAACACAAAATAAAATGTCTTTTTTAATATTAAAGTAATAGTGGCATTGCGGAATACCTCGGAGGCGCCTCTGCGTGGGATCCACATCAACATGATCTATGTAAGTTGTTTTTTTCCCTTCTGATTGTTTGATTTGCTAAAATATTTTTATTGATCGGTTGACTTGCTAAAATAATATTTTTTTGATTTTTATTTTGAAAATAACTTTAGGATCGAAGTACTAATGTCCACAAGCACTTTGAAATTCATATTAAGTATTAATTGTAGGTCGCAAATTTGTTGTTGAAAAGGGGAGCTCATGCTTATTGAATTATTGTTAAAGATCTGCGATTAAGTACACATGTTCCTACCTGAACAAAAAAATAATTTCTCAACATGTTCATACATAATTTCTTAATCACGTTCATGTTCACGTTCACTACAATTATGTACCTTCCGATTTCTCAAATGCAAAAGAATTTGTAACTTTGCTTATTTTGTACATTTCCTCCAATCAGGTCAAAATTGAATCAAACGTAAGTTCACTTACTCATGTTCTTGCATCATTCATAAAAATATTTCACGAAAATATTTCCGCATGCATTGCCCCAATCTGGGTCAATGATTGCAAGGTAAACATGATGAAGTGAACTTACGATAATAGCGAAATTTATCATGTAAGCGTAAAAATTGTATTTAAGTTCTTGTATTAGCACAATAAAATCCAGTGTAAGTTTAGAATCAAAAAATCGAAGTTCTTTCTTTTTTCAAGTTACTTACGCCCGCTTAGCAAGCACCTAAATTAAGTTTGAGTGTCTGTTACATGGTCCTTCGAGCCTCAAGAAGTGAAACTAACGCCTGTACAAAGTGAATATCTGTGCCCCCACCAGTGGTAAGCGCAAGTTCACAATCATACATACATCCACTACCTACGAGCAGCAGTTCTAAAATTAAGTTTGAGTATTGCTGTACAATCATCGTCAGAAATATTCTTCAGATAACAATTCTCAAATTAAGTTTGAGTGTTGTTATACAAATCATCATCCGCAATCCCCAGGAAAAACAGCAGTTCTCAAATTGAGTTTGAGTATTGTTGTACAGTTATCACAGTCGCCATAAAACAATTTCACTAATCACCAGGTCAGCTTAACAAGTTCTCAAATTAAGTTTGAGTGTTTGTTACATGATTTGAGTAGTTGTCATTACCACATCAGCCGGTTAAATACAAGTTCAAACCATCGCCAACTAAAACACTATTTGAAGCCTTGAAGCCACAAGCTGAAAGATCTCTCAAGAACTTTTGAAAGAGCAAAAGCAATTGGCTAAATTGATTGATGATTTGTTAAGGAATATCGGAAAAGATGGATCTTCTAGAAAAACTAAGGAATACATAGTTAAAAAGAGAGCAGAGCTGAACACACTTTGGGACAGCTTTACCACAAGGCATGAGCAATTAAAAGAGTTAATTTCTAAAGAGCAGCTTTACTTCACTGAAGATCTATATGGAACAACTAAAAAGATAGCCGATGAAATTCTTAACTTGTTAGAAGGCTATGGAATAAATCCAACTCCAGTAACCACTACATCTACTAAACCAGTAGACACAGCAACCTTAACACATTCTGCGCTAGGGCAGGATACCAGACAACCTACATCTTCTGCAGCATCTTCCACACCTCTTAGTACTGATATTCAGGAAAGCACTGGCTCTAATACATTTGCTCAGACCGACTTGTGGGATCCCACACGACACCAAATAAATACCAATCCATATTTGTCAGACAACAGGCAGAATAACTTTCCAAAACTGCCACCAATTAAAATTCCAAGATTCAGTGGAAACTACAAGGAATGGAAATCTTTCAGCGATATATTCATGCAGGTTATAGACCACAACCCCTATCTAAGCGAAGTTGAGAAGATGCAATACCTTCTATACCATCTAGAAGGCGACGCAAGAAAAGTAATAAGTCATCTAAACTTGATGCAGAAAGTATAAGACTGTTTGAGGAGAGCCTTGCGAACCCAAGGGAGATGCCATCTACGCCTGAATTGTTAAATTTTTTAGATAAGCGCTATCAAATCCTAGACTGCATCAAGAGTAGCAAACAAACAAAACCAGAAGCATTTACCTCCAACAAGAAAAAATCTTTCAATACGATGCTACAACGATCATGCATCTTCTGCAACAAAGATCATAGCATTTACCAATGTACAAACATGTTACAAACATATTCAATCAACCAGAGCTTTTTAGAGCATTAATTGACCCAGGCTCACAGGTATCGCTTATTACCGAAGAAGCAGTCCAGAATTGAAGATTGCAAAAGGAGCGCATATCAGCCAACATATTAGGGGTTGGCGAGACTAAATCTGGAAAGGCATGCAGTAAAGTGAAGATACGCATCCAGCTTCAGGACAAATTACACACATATCTTTGTGTAGAAGCACTTGTCTTGCCTAAACTCAATTCATTTCTTCCAAACTCACCTGAATTATCAGTTGATATAGGAAAATATGGAAATATAACTTTGGCAGATCCGACATTCAACAGACTAGGGAAAATAGACCTACTACTAGGTGCAGATGTTTATGCCAGTATATTGTTAAAGGGGCTCAAACAAGAGCATCCGGTAGGTCAAAACACAAACTTAGGTTGGATCCTATTTGGAACTATCCCCAGAAGTTACCAGAGAACCAACAAAGCTTCAAGCTTTCTCTCTCTAGCAGAAATGGACGAAAAAATCGAACAGTTTTGGGAGATAGAAAACAGCGTCATATCCAATGAAGCAACTGATTATTGCACAGAGCATTTTAAGACGACACACCAAAGAGATGAAGAAGGCAGGTATATTGTCCGCCTGCCATTTAGAGAAAATGTGGGAAACTTAGGAGAGTCAAGACACAAGGCCGTTGCTCGTCTCTTGCAAATAGAAAAGAAACTTCAGAAAGCCCCGGAGGACATGGCGGCTTACAATGCCTTCCTGAAGGAGTATCTCGCCTTAAATCACATGAGCCCCGCTGGAGCTTACACAGGTGAGAAGTCCAAAATATACTATCTACCTCATCATGCGATATTTAAAAGGGACAGCACCACAACAAAATTGCGAGTAGTATTCGATGCTTCATCCAACACGGATTCTGGATTGAGCCTTAATCACTTGCTGTATAAAGGACAAAAAGCTCACAAGATCTAACCAAATTCTCCTAAGATGGAGAAAACATCGTTACGTTTTCACTGCGGATATAGAGAAAATGTTTCGACAGATCAAGATCGCAGAAGACGACAGAAACTATCAACGAATACTATGGAGGAAGCTACCAACAGAACCCATTCAAGAATTCAAACACGGTCACTTAAGGCACAGCCCCAGCCATATTTCTTGCAGTCCAAACACTAAACCAATTAGCCAAAGACGAAGGTGACCAGCTACCTTTGGCAAAAAGGTGCTCAATGAGGACTTTTACGTAGACGACATGCTGTCAGGAGCTGATACAAAAGTTGAAGCTCGGGTACTACAAAAACAAATAACCCTCTTTATTAAATATGGGGGGGATTTAATCTGCGTAAATGGACTTCAAATAATGAAGCACTATTAGACGACCTTCCGAGAACATGATAGAGAAGGGAATATTAGAAATTGGAGAAGATGAAACAATCAAAGCTCTGGGAATACATTGGAATCCAACAAGACGAGTTTCAGTTTAGAATACGCTTCCATAACAATGAGCAAAATTGACGAAACGAAAAATACTGTCAAGGGCTGCTACCATCTTTGATCCGCTAGGCTGGTTAGCACCAGTAACCGTTACAGCCAAGCTCATCATGCAGTCACTGTGGAAGGCAGGAAGAGATTGGGACCAGCCTCCACCTGAAGATATAACCAAACTCTGGACAAGCTTCGAGAGAGATCTGCTGGGCTTAAAGCAATTAGAATCCCACGATGGGTTGGACATCGCACGAACCAACAAATTCAACTTCACGGATTCTGCGACGCCTCTGAGAAAGCATATGCCGCAGTAGTGTATACACGCACGGTTGATGCTTTTGGTAAAATACATACTACATTGCTAACTGCAAAAACCAAAGTAGCACTATTATAAACAGAAGATCACTTTACCACGTTTAGAGCTCTGTGGTGCATTACTCCTTGCCCGGCTGCTCAAATCAACCATTGAGATTCTAGCGATAAAGTCACCTCAGATTTTTGCTTGGTGCGATTCTGAGATCGCTTGGATCGCTAAAAACCCAAACAACTGGCACTCATTTGTCGCGAACCGAGTGAGCGAAAATCAGAGCCTAGCTGACAAAAACATATGGAGAACATAGCCTCTCCAGAAAATCCCGCCGATATAGCTTCCAGTGGAATAAGTCCGAAGAAAATCGATTCGCACACGATCTGGTGGAGAGGTCCACTTTGGCTAGCGCAACCTGCTGAAGCTTGGCCATCAAACAAACTAAATATGGAGACAAGTGAAGAAGAAAAAAAACAGATCAAAGTCTTCAATACAGTTTTCTCAACAGAGAATATTTTTTCATGCTCATCTTATACCAAACAGTTAAGAATTACTGCATATTGCCGGAAATTCATCATGAACTGTAAAGTTCCACGCTCACAGAGAATGTTGCACCATCTGTCACACAACGAGCTGAAGGAATCAGAGAAGTGTATAGTAAGGATGACACAGTTGGAAGCATTCTTTGAGGAAGACCAATATATCGGAAAGAAATTCGTTGAAGAAAACCAGTAGATTACTTTCGTTACGTCCATTTCTAGACGAAGATGGCATTCTACGAGTCGGGGGAAGATTGGAAAACTCTGAGCTATCTATGAATGCAAAACATCAGATGCTACTACCACCAAAACATCATATCACCAGTCTCATTGTTGACCATTTCTCACCATCAAACGCTACACGGAGGAACGCAACTCACATTAAATTTCTTAAGGGCACGATTCTGGATAATCGATGCCAAAAGAGTAGTACAAGGAAGAATCCACAAATGCATCAAGTGTGTCAGACACCGCCAAGAAAGCACACAGCAAGTAATTGGCAATCTACCGGCTGTTCGCATAACCCCATCACCACGTTTTCTCATTGCGGAATAGATTATGCCGGCCCATTCATAACCAAGATGTCCAAAGGAAGAGGCACAAAAACAAACAAGGATACATAGCACTTTTCGCCTGTTATGGTAACAAAGGCCATTCACTTGAAATTAGTAAGCGATTTAACCACAGACGCATTCCTCGCTGCCTATAGAAGATTTGTCGCGCGGCTGGGAAATTGCAAGCAAATATTTAGCGACAATGGAACGAATTTTGTTGGTGCTAAAAACAGGCTAGATAAAGACCTGCAACTTGCAATTTCCAGCTGCTCCCAACGAGCAGCAGAGATTACAGCCAATGATGGGACAGAGTGGAAGTTTATACCCCCAGCCAGCCCACATTTTGGAGGTCTGTGGGAGGCTGGCGTTAAGTCCGTTAAGGCACACCTCAAACGAGTGCTGGGAGACATCTTGCTAACATATGAGGAATTTACCACCGTGCTACATCAAGTGGAGGCTTGCTTGAATTCACGGCCAATCGGACAAAATTCAAGCGATGCCACAGATCTAGAACCATTAACTCCAGGTCATTTCTTGATCGGAAGGCCTCTGCTAGCACCGCCTGAACCAGATATTCAGTGTAAAGATATCCACCAAAGATGGAAGCTTGTTACAAAATTATACCAGGACATTTGAAAGAGATGGTCACAAGAATATCTGGCACTACTACAACAAAGAAGCAAATGGAGAACAGACAAAAAGAGCCCAGTTCTCGGCGAGTTAGTTCTAGTAAAGGAAGACATCTTGCCCCCACAAAAGTGGCCGTTAGGACGAATCGTACAGCTTCATCCTGGCGAAGATGGAAAAGTGCGAGTAGTTTCTGTGCAATATAGAAACATTATCAAGAAACGGCCACTTATCAAACTGTGCCAGTTGCCTATGAATATACATAAATCTTACCATGAAGATGCCGGCCTCAGGACTTTTGCAGCACTGACCACTCTCAAGAAATCCACAAAAAGGGGGTTACCTGACATTTCAGCCGAACCTGAGCTATGGTCGAAACCAGAGCACTTTGATACGATTTCCACCAGTAAAGATGGAAAGGGGCCTGAACCGACTACAGCTCGACATAGCAAAAGAATGAAAATCGCACCATGTACATGGGCCTCAAGACTGTTACATTCCACCTTGCTGATACTTTATTGGTTGACTGTAGCATTCGCACAAGACTACGAGATCATACAGCCCAAATCCGGCCTCTACATAGAGAATTTAGGCAGAGCCAAAATAAAACGAGGAAATCTGCGATTGCAGGTGCCACGTCCAATGGTTGACATTTTTGATGACGAAAAAAATATCTACTCCACTTGGGAACAAATACAGGAAATGTGTGACAAGACTGAGAAGCTCACTGAAATCACGCGCTGCTCGCAACTATTCAGGCACTTATCCACAAGGAGGAAGAACTTTTAAAGATCAATAGATGAAATCCGATTTACAGAACCAAGGAACAGAAGTAGAAGAGGTCTTCTTGGTAGGCTAGTCACCAGTATATTTGGCGTCAATGAGGAGGTTTATGCAAATATTGACGCATTAGAACACAATCAACAAAATCTCTTACTTTCAACAAATCAACAAATGCTGCTCCTCAACGCGAAGGTTAATCAGTCCAATTTTATCATACTAGATAAATTGAAGCATTTTGATGCCAGATTGGCTCAAGCCATTTCTTCAATTAACGAAATGGCTACATGGTACTCAGCAGCAGATCACAATAGGCTTAGCATTGAAGTGATAGCCGCATACCTAAGTGCAGAAGATTACTACGGCGAGCTCCAGGAGAAGTATGCTTAATGGTTAAATGCCATACACAATCACGGTTATCTCTTGAATTTCATTTCTTTACACGAAATCCAAACTGTTATTCAAAAGGTAGCCCAGAAAATTGGTTCCAACTTCATTATCTTACCAACACCACAGGAACGACTAGACGTGGTAAATCAGAATGGCACAATAATATTGTATGGATACTTAAATATTGTTGAACCAAACATGTACGATTTGATACATATAACATCAACTCCACACTTAATCAAAGGCAACGAATTCGCAGTGGCCGACATAAAATCTTCCACCTTGGCTGTTCATTATACCCATCAAACATATTTCAATCTAGACGAAAGGGAATTGAAGAGTTGCACTACTATAGCCAATCACGTGTTCCTGTGTAGCCCAAGCATAGTGCACAGCATCGAAAACAGCCCACCTTGTGTAATTAATGAAATTTATGATCGTTATCCAAAGACCATATGTGATATGCGTCAGTTCAAGCTGACTGGTACAGTTTGGAAGGCCTTCTATGAACTCACTTTAGTCGAGGCAACCTTTCCCACAAAAATATTTTGTGAAGAATATGCCTGTCTAATGAACTGTCTAATGTATTCTAAAAAAAAAAAAACAAGTATTAGCTTATGTTTAAATAAAAACTTTTACAGTATATACTAGAGTTATATTTGAAGTCCCGGCATCTCCCTCCATTGATGCATCCAAGAATTTCAAGTCCTCGTAGTGTTACATACAGGGCATCCATTGGCATCAGTTGAACATGTACCTATATACATACATACATACATGTCTGAATCGATTTCGCTTTACGAAGAATTATAACATTCATGCATCAATGACGAAATGCAAACATGTACATAGATACATACATACCTGCAGCATTCTCATTCCATGCAGGATTATAATTCCCAGCTGCAAGTATAAACATATCTACAAACATATTTTCAAAGTTCAGTAAAGTCACTCGCTACTGACCTACACCAATTTCTAAATCACATAAAGAAACAAGTGACAAGACACAATACCCCTGCGCGCAAGAATTCGCACGATGCAATTTGATAACCTTGCGCTAGCGGTAGAACTTAGGTGAACGAAACAATGGTTCACGATGATGTCATAATAGCAGCAAAACGGCGAACGGTCTACGGAAGTATTTATGTATGTACATATGAAAGCGATGATTGCCGTGATGTAACAACAACAAACCGGAAAGCTTTGCGGAAATTAATTTGTGAATGCCACAAGGAAACACTTTACGGAAATAATAATTATATACGAATATATGCTGTGATGAAATTAGCTTAGCGTAATAAGAAAATAACAATAGTATTAAGTGGAAAATTGTATAAATAAACTGTGATTTTTGAATAAAGAAGTAAGTAAGTGAGTTAGTTAGGGAGTGGCAACAGAACACGAGTTGTTTCATTTACCCGGAGTAAAGCTAGTAAGCTGCTCCATTCATCCAACTAGGAGTAAAGCTAGTAAGCTGTTCCATTCATCCAACTAGGAGTAAAGCTAGTAAGCTGCGCGTAATCTCAGTTTACCTACAGTAACCGTGCCGTGTTCCAGATTAAGGTAAAAAGGTGCTCAAAAGAGAGTACTAGAAGTACTTAAGAAACTCAACAGTAGCACCATTACTTTGGATTATAAACTTGGTCGGTACCAATACCGCTCTTTTTGGAACATACTACAGCTTTTTTTTCTCGAAAATACTGCCCACGCAAAATCTTTATTTTAATTTTTATATCTCCTATCCTTACTTTCTTTTTAATGTTCCTTGAATTCTCGCAAATTGTTTGATAACTTTTTTCTCTTATTAATCTGTTTATATAGTGCGGATTTAGATTGTCATACAGACAACAATGTTGTTCCAACAGTGCTATTAATAAACTGGTTTGCGGTTTTGTCCAGTTGTTGTTTGTAGTGCTTGCCATTGCAATTGCACAAATTTCACTTAAATTAATAAAAATAATTACTCATAAATGCAAAGTTCTAACCGGGCAAGAACCGTCATTTGAAGTCAACAAAATCAAATTTCAAAATAGCCGACTTGGGGTAGTTTTGGTATGCTGCCCGTACTCCCGATCGAAACTTGGCATTTCGGCATTTTTCCTCCCCCCGAATACTTTTCGCCGGAAAAAAGTGGCAATATCCTCCCCTGTGTGGGCCATGGCTTAGTCAATTTAAAATTCTTTTGTGAAATTTCACAAAAGCACCGAATCAATTCTTTTCAAAACTATTTATCTTTGATGTTAATTTAGTGCAAACTTTTATAGTTCCACTAGACCCTGTTAAAACCTTCATATGAATTAAAAAATAGAAATGAAGTGTTCGGTCAGTGCTTGCAGATATAAATCGGATTATAAACTAGGGAAATCTTGTTTAAGGCAAGCAAAGATTTATATAAATTAAATATGTGAATATGTGTATAAATAAACGGAAAATTGGTTATGTAAGACCGAATAGAATATTCGTTCGTGTGTGGAACATAGTATGGAACGAAAATATTCTTGACAGTTCGGATCGAAATTTTGTTTCTCGTACGAACAAATATAGGAATGTGTTTTAATTGGAATAAAGCTTTACATATGGATATTCTTTAATCGAAACTATAATTAGAAGAAATATCCAATATTTTTTGCATGTATTGCTGCAAATTTCTGGTAGTTTAGGAAAATTTGTGTTTTCCGGTTTAGGGTTTTCATTTTTCGATGTGCAAACCGCTTAAGCATAAACGAATTTCCGGTGTTTATTCGTTCGTTTTCATTTTCCGATGTGTAAGTGGCCAAACAATTCGGCGTTCTAACGAGTATATTTTATTTTTACCACCAATCATTCGGGCCCTATGATTTCAATCATAACTTTTTGCCAAGTTATTTTTATGTCTTCCAATGCTACGGATTCGGTCCTACAGTACAGCAGCTGTAGCAAACCAAAGTACACTCTAAAATTCCGTGTAATATTACACAATATTTGTGGAATATAATTGTAACAACATTATAATTCGAATGTCAAAGAACAAAGTATGCGGAAGAACATAAGTAATTTAGAAAAAAATCTAAATTTACTAATGAATTACTTTTGTTTGACTGATCTTGAAATTGCATTCATTTTATAAATATCACATAAAATACAACAGCACAAGAAATATGATATCGTAATCTTACTAAAGTTATTTTAAATTATTGCCACAAGGGCGGTAAATTTCTCTAAGATGTTAAATTATTGAATATACATATGAATTTTACTGCTTTAGTGCCGTATTCTAGTGTGCTAACGTTACTATGGCGTTTGAATTTTGTTCTAACCAAATTAGAAAATTTACGCTTTTACAACTTATAAACTGATATTAGTAACATTTATAATTCGCGCTTTATAAGTTATAAAAAAGCTGACAAGTCGATTGGAAATAAGATATCTGCTGCACCGCCCATTTAGTATATGCAAAGTCAATTTTCCAGCCAGTAAAAGCATTTCACTTACCGCACTATTAAAATTACATTACAAAGCAGTAACTTAACATTCTGAAGTAGATATTAATTAAATTTAGTGTGTTCTCTTCTATAACTTTACTCAGTGTCGGCTAACAGAGTTATTTTGAATATTTTTAAATATATGAGGAGGTTCTACATATCGCTCATTAAATACAACATCGTCAAAAATTAAAAACCTCATTCTTAAAATAAAGCAATTTAAAGTTTCGATTTACTCTCATTCAGTTACCAAATACTTTCCAGCAAATGCGTTTGTTTAGTTTAGTTGAGTAATCTATATTTGTAATTTATGAAGTACGCTTTTCACAAATATGTATGGGTATATTAATACAATGCAACAAGTTTCATACGTACTTGTGAAGTTACGGCCACATAAATTGATTTTAAAATATGTCACAACTTAATGACGTTTGTGAAGGATTCCTGCACAGTTCAGATTTGGTTGGTTTGGTATAAGAAGGCTTCCTAATTTAAACCAGGACAACAGAACAACGCTTTCATTTAATAAAAACTTTATTCTAAAATTCTATTTACAAAGCTCGATATTTATATACAAATCTTAATATGACAAATATGCAGAATCAACAAAATCAATTTAACAAATTTAATTGACACCAATTTCATGCGTGAAATTCGATCTCACGAAATTGTTATTTGTCTGCAGGTGTTGCTGATGCAGCAAAAGTGCATGAAATTTACCTAATTAAATTGAATTTGTGCTGCATTTTTTTCCCTTCAATAAAAGTTATTGACTTCTGAATTTGCTGATTGTTTTTTAATGTTTAATGCTTAAACAACGTTGTTGATAGAAAACCAAATCATTTTATTGCTATTATTTTTACAAATTATTTGAATTTGAGTTACTAGTGCCAAATTCCGTCAATCTGAAAATAATGCAAGTAGGAAATAATCATGACACATTTTTTATGAGCAAAGAATTTTGTTATTTTTTTAATTCAATAGAACTTCAAAGTTATTGAAACGAAGCTGAACTATCAATTTTGGTAAAAGTTATTATAATATTTTGGAATGTGGTTCTCGTTAACCAAGTCTAAAAGATCGATCTTTTTCCTCTCTGCTAGTTCAGGTTTTTGTATTGAATGCAGGCTTAAAAATAATTTTTGATTCATGTACTTGTTTTCTCCTTTTTATAACGTTAGCCTCTTGAAATTCGCCACTATAAGAATTCTTGTAATACACAGAGGTTGGAGATTCTCGCACGATCTTAAATACTTATACATCATGATGTTTTAAATTTGTCATGTTCATGGGTCCAATGCTAGAAGCGAGTGCCGTAACATCATAAAAACCTTCTTAGCACAATTCGGTTACTACAAAAGGTTCTCCGTGCTCGTTCTGTGCGTGGCCTTTGATCAAGAATTTATGGGTAATTGTTTTTATACCGAGGCAACGTACGACGTATAAGTACAGGGCCAACATGAATTCATTTTTTTGTTGCCCCACGCAGGTATCGGAATAAAACATAACTTCCGCACCAGTCATGGTAGCTTTCTTCGGCAAATACTTTAACACAGAAGTATCTAACTCATTTACACCTCGATGTGCGTTGGACTCATCCCAGATGTAGCATTCACAACATAAATAGTGAAATTGAATTCGTTCAACTTCGATTTTTAGCAAAAGACAGAAACATCTTCTTTTGGTATTTCCATGACGGCTTGGAGATCGTATACAGCGATAATGCCATTAAAGTCTTTCTTCTATTTATCGCACTTCTTTTCTTCTCTTGACAAATTTTTCTCAATTAAATGTCGATCGTAGATCTCCTTTAGATCCTCTTTTCCTTGATTAGTAGAGTTTTCGTATGCCACATAAGTTTCACATAAATCTTTCTTGGGAACAAAAAATGAAATATTTAATTCCTCCGTGAACATCCGGTGAAATATTGCATAGCTTTTATAAGGTTTGTTTTTATCTTTGCATGCCGCTACATAATCTCTAGGGATATCGGCCAATGAGCGACTACCGTCTACTAATGTTCGTCACATATATAGTGGCTCTCAATTTTAGGAATACAATTGATATGCTGGCGAATTCCTTCGCGTATAGCCGGGCTAACGTCTTATGCTTCCGTGCTTTCCACCTTGATCTGGTTTGAGTAGTACATCTGCTACCTTATTCCGTTTTTCCTTTACAGTACGTATTGTTCGATCATTTATGTCTAACGTATTTTTAAAGAATAATTTACATACTCGAACCTTTTCACCATTCTTACAAAAGTAAAATGCATTATTATTCTGTCGTGGTTTTCCTTTACCTCCTTCGGGAGTGTAATGATATTTTGTCACAATGGCCGTCATGCATTTGTTAATAAACTGTCTCTGTTTCTTGATCTGACTTAGTGACCAATAGGATGAGAACAGCTGCTGTCTTTCTTCTTGACAGAATTTAGATGAACAATTCAATTTACATTTCTCTCCGCACCGCACATAGGTTTCAGTTCCCATCGCCCCGTATTTGTTCTTTATTTGTATGAGTTTCATATGCCTCTCCCCAAAACCATCGAGAATACTTTCAAACCATGAAACAGAAATCTATATGTATGCGTTGTGAGTCCGTTTTCTAAAATGTTCTATATTGATACTTATGGAAAAGTGTCAAACATGGACTTTATATATGGTATAGAGCCTAAACTACTATCCATACAGGAAAATAGTCTTATAGTAATTTACAGCTTGGTTCTTTACCTTTCCAAAGGCTACACTTACTATATACCTTACTTAACAAAATAATTATGATAATTGATTACAAAGTAAATTTACCATTATACGCTCAATACCTCTCAGCTGAGTAATAATTACATTCCATATCATCAGCCCACGGCATCTCATGACGGCACAGCGACATCACAATGACTACTCAGCTGATAATTTTTGTTTGAGAAATCGTAGTCATTTGGTTAAGATACATTTTTTTTAAATAATTTTGTTAGGAAAGGTATGAAAATTTTATTACGGTTCGAAAGATAAGAAAGCAAGCTTAAGATTATCAGAACACCATTTTTCTGTATGAATAGTAGTTTAGGGCAGAGGAGCTATTCAGATCAAACTTTTGTCAGTTTTACATAAGAACACTGCAAATATTTTAGAATGTAAGGACTCCGCTGGGCTTCGCATGTGGTAGGGAGGAAATCTGTTTCATGGCTTGTGAAGTATTCTCGAGGGTTTTGCTCTCCCCTATTTCTCGGTTTCTTTAAAATATTCCTTTTCTAGTTGTTTTTTTCTTTTCACACTTTTCTTGAGAGGACTTACCAAAAGAGGAATGTGTGGAGTAGATGTGGATGGGTCATTATTACAACTCCCTAAATTTCAAGTACTCTTCCTTATGGAAGTAAATGACGTAGAAACGCTCGTGTTTTTTTCTTTAATGTGATTGTCAGAGTCGTCGTCTTCACTGTAACTATTTTCATCAGTTTTGGGTACGTACAACTTGTCGTTAACACTATCATCAACATCTTCAGAAATTGAAGAACTGGACGATGATGAACTGGAAGTATTTGAACTTGCGATACTGCCATTGTTTCAATTTACTGTATAAAGAAGAAAATAGATAATAGTACCAGATCCTTTTGAAGTCTCTTGCGCTGACATTGTAAAATTATCAGGTTTCAGTACCACAGGATGTGCTCAATGTTCATTTCCAACGTCATGTTCTTTTTCAGTGATAAGCTCTTTTACATTCCATATCGCTATTCACCACGATAGTCGACTGTTGTGCTTTCACAACAAGTCGACACATTAATTTCCTCCGAGAATTCATTATTATAAGTATCTAATAATGATAAACAGATTAAAATAGGGTTTGAATTTATTTCAAAATTATACGAAAGTAATTGTAACAAGAGTGACGCAAGTATAAAGATAGATAAAGATAAAGAAATTTTATTGGGTCTATATATATACATGAGATTAACATGAGTCTTCGTGACTTCTTAAGGAACTATATTGCCGACTTATAAGTATGTCTGGTCGCACTTATTAATAAGGTGAGGACTGGTTACCTCTTACAGGGTGTAGTTTATTTAGACTAAAGGTCTGAACACTTGTTAAGGGAATTGCGTGTGCTTGCTCCCGACACACTTTCCTATAATTGCCTCTTAGGGCCTTTAACAACAAACACCTTAAAACTAGATAACTAAAACCCCGTAGGGCAAATACGATAGGTACTATAACAAGTATTTGTTTGGCTATTGCCTTGTTACAGCCTAAGTGTCTACTTTTTATATGTGACTAACCTAGTTGGTTTGAGCAGTTTTACAGTTTTCTGTTTGACATTTTGCTTCTTCTTATTCTAGTTTGTCTGTGCTAGTAAGATTCATTGGATATGTATCCATTATTGTACATTTTGATAGAAGTAAGTAGCTAATTAATTCCTAATATAAATTGTACTTAGCATGTTACGAGATGGGTGTAAGCCCTTCTTATATTCTATTGCGGAGCCATATATATATGCATTAGTACGTATGTGAGTACATAGTTTCCCCTGTTATGTATGAATATGCCTAGACTGGTAGGGTAAACTACGATCCCCTTCGAGGTCACTGCGGCTTTACTTAAGATTAGCTAATGGATAATACATTGGTAGTAGGTAATTGTTAGAATACTATTTACATGGTTATGCTTGCTGATATATTTTAATATATTTTGAGTTGATTTATTCCAAAACTATAGATTGTCTTAAATGTTAGCATGTTGAACCTTTATTCAAGTTATTAATGTATTAAGTGGAGTTAGACCAGGATTACATTGTCAATGCGCAAGGGTGTGAGCTAGCCTCTGTAGTTGCAGGCAGAAGCCTTCTCGTAAAACGGTATCAGGAATTGATTTTCCTGAGTACCCTACAGTAGGGGTCTCGTTTCATCGTGTAAGATGTTAATTGGGGACAGGTAATAGTTATCTCCTAGGGAGTTGTTGCGATTAAGATTGTATATTGATTTGATAATTGGGTTTTGATGTTCACCAAGACGCTCTAATGCTTTTGTACCTAGTTTTATCATATATTGGGTGAGGGGGATGATATCTGATTCCAAATAAAGGACTGAATTGGGAAACCGTTTTTTATTGATTCTTCTATATTTGCTTGTGCAAAATCTTAGTAGCCTCCTTTTGTAAAGATTAAGCTGCTTAGCAGCAATGGGAGACATGGTGAACCAAGAGCTGAAACCGTACGTGAGGACTGGTCTGATGAGAGTTTTATAAATCAGTAACTTGGTATTTTTGGTTAGACTATGAGAGCTTAGCAGTGGTTTTAGAATCGCCGAAGCAGCTTTTGCTTTTATTAGAGCTTTTCTGGCATGTGAATTGGATCGGAATTTGTTATTCAGTCTGATACCGAGGTAGTCTATTTCCGTTTTGAGAGGTATGTTATTATTATTGATGCTGAGTTTAAGAGTTTTACTTTCCCCTACAGCTGAGTGGTGATCCTTTCCGGTGGCGTTTCTAAAGCATATCAAGCCGCATTTGCTGCTGTTTAGCTTAAAGCCCCATTTATTATAGTAGTTGAGTAGCGAAGGAATTTTGCATTTTATTCTTCAAGGACATCATGTGGACGTTCATCACTGGATATTATGATCGTGTCGTCGGCGTAAAGAATTGCCCCCGGCTCTTCCCCATGGGATCCTTAAAAGGAAAGTCGTGTAAGAAGATATTAAATAATTGATGGATTCATTGTCTATTGTGATAGAAGTTGTCCTATCCTTGAGGAAACTAGTAATTGTTTTTACAAGTCAAACAGGCAGATTCAGATGTAACATTTTGTAGGTGAGGCCTTTATACCATACAGAATCAAAGGCTTTTTCTAGATCTATGTCTAAGCAAACTGTACATTTCTTATTTCTTAGTTTGTGTATAATTTTGTTAGCCAAAAGTAAAACAGCTTGATTTGTGGAATGTCTCCTTTTGAAACCGAATTGATTTTCCTGAATAATGTTTAGGTTTTCACATGCACTATCCAACTTTTCTGCCAGGACCCTTTCGAATAATTTACCAACGTTAGATATCAGAGAGATTGGTCTGAATTCACTAATATCCTTAGAATTCCCTTTCTTTGCGATTGGTATGAGTTTTGACTCCTTCCATACTACTGGGAAATGTCCGTTGTTAATGCAGTTGTTGAAAAGTGAAGTAAGTGCTACGTCGAGTGAAGCAGGACATTTGAGAATAATGAAATTGGTAATTAGGTCCGGCCCAAACGATTTTTTATTATTCGGGTTTAATTTGAAAGGTTGAATTTTACTAGAAGAGGTGAATTGAACTTTGTCATTTGGGTTGGTGGCCTTGTTGGTTAAGGAGAAAGTTGTTAGCTGAGACCCTAATACTGCGTCGTTGAAAGTTTGAACCTCCTCCTGTATTCGCCTGCTGAGCGTTATGTGCTGTGATGGGTGTTTTTATGTTAGAGAAGTAGTCCTTAAAGGCTTCTAACTTATCATCCGTGTTAACAAGTGCTCGACTATTGTATGTAAGGGGGTCCCTGTTGATGTTCCGAAGTATTTTCTATTAGTGATTCTGTCAATTTCTTTGAACGCTTGGGGAGAGGGGACAATTCTGCTGAGTCTTTGCTTGAAGGCCAGGTTCAGTTCAATTCTTACCCTATCCTTAATGATCTTGCTGAGGCACTGAATTCTGGAATGCATTTCCCGATATTCACTGTTTACTCTATTTAGAAGCCTGTGGAAGGTTCTTTTTAAGATTCTGAGCCAGTTGTTTCTAAGTTTCAATAATCAATAATTTTTTTGTCGTCTCAGAGATGTTATGATACTTATGGTATGTGGAGTTACGTATTACGGAGTGCCTTTGGGTACAATCCAGTATTTCCTTATTAATCCTGGGTATAAATCTATCTATCTCGAGATTTGTGATGTTTCCTTCAGTTGGAATACGAATGAGTTTAAGTCTTTGGTCCAGGTCGTGCCTGAATGCCAGTCAGTCTGTATGCTCAAAGCTCGTAAAGGTCACTGGTGTGAGAAGTAGAGGAGTAAAATTTTCAAACTGTGTATTCAAGACTACACCAAAATGGTGAGAGGGAGAGGGATTTGTGGAGCATGTAGGGCATTAGCACTGCCTAATGCTGCCGCTAGAGAGGCCGAGATGAGAAAGAAGTCCAAAATCGAAGATGTTCTCGGATATGTAGGACTGTTGGGAGAAATTCGATCTAGTGATAGAAAAGGGCCATTATATAGCCAGTTGTATATGGTATTTCCATTTCTGTTATTAATCGAGTCCCCCCAGATGGTGTGCCTCGCGTTAAAATGTCCCCCTAAGAACAGCGCGTCAAAGCTATTTGAAATGATATGCTATCTATCCAGTTCCCTGGCGATGTTAGGATCTGAGTTTGTTGGTATATATATGCTTCCCAACAAGATTTTCATTGGTGAGATTGTGTTGCTATTATATGTTTACGAGACAAGCTGAGATGAGGTCACTATGAAACATGATGTGAGAATATTTGAATTTGTTATTGATTACTACTGCTGTGCCTCTGCCATTGTCATTTCTGATAATGTTAAATCCATTAACCCTAGGTTTGTGATTGTTTTTGAGTCTAGTTTCGGAAAGGAGACATACCTGAATGCTGTGCTGTTTCAGAATACCCGTGAGTACAATTCTTTTGTCGTGAGATACCATTGAGTTGATATTTAATGCTAGGGTTTTAATATTAGAAACACTCATTTGGCTACTAAGGAGGCAACGAAATTAAGATATGCGAACATGTTATCATGTTTACTTTGTAAATTCAGATACTTGGGCCAAAATTCGGTTATACCACCAGTTAAGTCCTTGAACGGAATGTCAAACAATTTTTGGGATTCCCCCATAAAATTGTTCAACGCTCCCTTAACATTATTCTGCTCCTCTGAGCTGCCTCTGAGAGTGTCTGCGAATGATACTGAAGGGTTAATGAAACTGTTTATAGCACGGTTAGTAGCAACTTTTCTGTTGATTGCCAGATTTCTGGCATTATCTTTGAGTAAGTCTCTTTTCTCTTTATATTTTTTGAATTCTGGACAGCCGTCATAGCTGACCGGGTGTCCCATGGCCCCACAGTTTGCACGTTTCGCTAATTGTTTGTTCGCGTTGCTTTCAATTGCCTTAATGCACTGTTCAGAATAATGTCCCTCCCCACATACCACGCATCTACTCTCATAGGCACAGAACTCACCCGTGTGCCCGAATCTTCGGCATCTGAAACATCTAATGATGTTTCTTTGCCTCTTTCTCTCCCATGTGATGGCTTGGTACAAGATGTATCTAATTGTGATTAGCTCAGAAGTGCTTTCTCCAGCTTCAAGCTGAATCACGAACAATCTTGTGTTTATTCCTAATTCCTTAGTACGAACCGTGCTGAAGGCCGAGAACTTAGTGTTCGGTGCCTTTTCTTTGAGTGCCGCGGCGATTTCCTCAACTGATGTATCGCTCTCTAAACCTCTGAGTATTATTGAAACTTTCTTGGCTCCCTTAGAAGCAAAGGAAAAGGCTTCCACCTTTGTGCTACGCAGTCTCTCCATTAAGAGTCGGTGAACTCTTGCGTCATTAACGAAAACCTTGGTTGTCCTAAAACCTACATTCATAAATTTATATTTTATATTATTGACCTTACAGTCTACAGCTGTGGCCTCAATAAATTCTATTAGAATTTTAACATTAATGCCAAAGACAAAAATCGGTGGACAGAAAGTTACGTCCCTACTGGTTATTTTCAAGTTAGCTATACTCTTAGGCTCTGATGCCTTTGTTCCTACAGTCTTATTGTCTAATTCAGTTATCTTTTCATTATCAAGATTGCTTGCTTGTGACGAAATTTCCTCAATATCGTCTAGGTCCCTGTCGTCCCCATCATTGGACAGTAACGCGAATTTGTTCGAGTAAATAGAATGATTATAGACATCCTTAACTTTTACTTCCTTCTCAGTGATATGCTTTTTTCTTTTTTTTGCTTTAATCTCACAGAATTCCTGCGTAGCTACTTTTAATTTGTTTTCCCAATTGTTTGCTAACTGTGCATTTAGTACATTAATCCCACTTCCATTTGACTGCGTTATAGGATTATCTTCATTGTTCAGGGGGTGCTGATTTGTCTCTTCAAGATGGATGCTATTGGCTTCATTATTTGATACTTGGCCCTTAACCTCAAATTTTCTGAAGTTTTCCAAGTCCTTTTCTGTGAGAACATCTCCTACACTTTTCATGTTTTTTTCTATTTTTCATCTGCTTTCCTGCTATTTGTCTTTTGTTAACCTCATTAAAGCGAGATCTATTTTGTGTTATTAATTCCGCCAATAAGCGGGTCGGATGCACTAGCGCTCACCTGCTTGCGCTTAACCACTTTTATGCTTCTTTGTGAACTTCTTATGAGTACAAACACTACCCACTCTGTAACAATTTAAAAGTTTACTTCTAGTATTTACGAATACTTTGTAACTATTTTTAACCTTTCACTTTATACAAAAAACTCCACAATTAGATAACAATTTTCTCGTTGATAAAACTTGGCGTCCGCTTTCCAACAAGTTACCGCCATTTTTTTTCGACACAAGTATAAATAATTAACCGCGTTTGACGGGCTTGAAAATAGTATTTCCAGTAAGAACGCCACTTAGTCAAAAGTTATTATTTTGAAATTAGCAGCTTTCTTCTTGTCATAACGTCACAAAAGGAAATAATACTTTTACAAAACATTCTCTTCAGTGTAAGAACGTCATATTTCAAAATTATACAAAGTTGAATAAGGAACATTATCTCGTTTATAACGCCATAAGTAGAAATAATATGTTATGCATATAATAAAAGATATCAATAAGAGACTTACCTTCAAAGCCATATCTTCTTAACATACAGTGTGACTCTCTTGTGAAAATTGTTAAGAAGTTATCAGGATGAGTGAAACCTCACAACTGAAATAATCCATTGTTGTCGTAAATAAAAACTACAAAGGCAAGGGCACAAGAACGACATTAACGCTCTCTCGTGGAGAGCTTTTTAGTTATAAATACGTTATTATAGTTAAAAGATCATACCAAGTGCATTTCTTCTGTATAAATAACTCAAAATCGCCATTTTTTTGAGTTAGGAAGGTGTCGTATTTAATGAGAGATATATTAATATAACATTACTGGTCATGAAAGGAATGTCGCTGTGAACTATCCGCAGGCAGATATAATTTTTTGAACCTAACACAATAAAACAAGTCATAAATAAAAAGAGGAAACAGAAACGCCATAGGATCCTTGTCGTACCCCGATACACTGTAAAAAATATTAGGACTATTCCCTAAATTTAAGACACGATTTTCTCTCAAAATAAATGTAATTTTCTCTGATAGAAAGGGAAATCCAGCTTAATTTCCCCAAATCAATGGAACATTCAATGAATTTAGCTGTTTGGCATTCAGAAATCCTATAAGGTACGTAAAAATCCCGAAATGGTAAGCTCTCTTGGATATAAGGAAGAGAACATTCAACGAATTAGTTATTATACTACATTTTTATGGAAATATATTTTCGTTTATATAATTCACACATTTGTAACGTAAAATAAATGAATACCGAGAAAATCCCCTCAATAAAGGTATTGTTAAGAGGATGTGATATGAAGGGCTCACGCTGTAAGAATTCCTAAAATAATAAAAGGAATGTGCATTCCAGCGTCTTGTCGTAACGAAATTTAGAAAAGGACATTTGCGCAGTAAAGTTTGTGTAGACCTTTTAGATTTGCTTGGACAAGCCTGAAGTGTTAGTTGCCTACATTACGAAGAAAGCCAGTTGTTAATGAAGAAAGGTAGCGTGCGTCTTTTACTGATACAGTCTTCCCCTTTTCCTGAGTGATAAGATCGGTATCTCAAGGACAAGTGACCTTTTTCAAGGAAGTGTGAGTTGTGAGAGATGATAGGTATAACTAGCCGGCAATTAGGGATATCTGTGTGAATTAGGAAAAGAGTGAATGGAAAGGAAATGTTCTTGAGGTACAGAACAGATTACTGTTAGGCATGAAAAGCGGTTGACGTGCGTATGCAGTATCTATCACGCGCTCAAGTTTAGTTAAGGCAAGATTAATTAAAAAAAAACGTGAGTCTTTATACATTGTTCTTGAAAACAAGTCATATATAGTTTTTCAATGTTTTGTGTAAGCGTGCCAAGCGCACCAATATGAAGGGTGAATTACAATTACGACTTCGACTTCGGCTTCGACTTTACTCAAATAGTAAATACATGTCACAAGATACAATTGCAACTTCAACTTGGACTGCGACTTCGACTGAAACTAAACTTTGCTCAAAGTGCAAAGCTGCTGTCACCTGTGGACAACTCCAGTTCAATTATATCTGTCAATTGACCGGCAATTCGAGTTTGTTTAGTTTGTGTTTGTATCGGCTGTGAAATCATCATGGAAGAATAATTGATAGAGTTAGTTAGGGAGCAGCAAATATTATGGAATATTAAATGCAAAGCATACCAAAATGGCCATGTTAAGAAAAAAGTGTGGAAGGAAATCAGCGAGTCGCTAAATATTACTGGTAAACGTTGTTTATGTGCATTAAATTAGCGTTGTTTCTATGCATTAAATTGGCGTTGTTTCTCTGCATGCTTGCTTTTCGTTGCTTATACATATAAAATTGTTTATTTTAGCTGAAAGGGCCAAAAAAGAAGGAAAGGTTTCCGCGACAAGTATAGGGTAGAAAAAA